>MU733055.1:41565-60038 GCA_026770625.1 Nicotiana glauca | reverse complement strand
TTTTGCCTTTTATTTTAAAATAATTTTAAAACTCCAACTTGAAACTACTCCCACCAAATTTGAATGGGTAGTAAATTTTTTATATATTAATTTTTCATTTTTTATATTTAATTATAAGATATCTATATTTATTAATCCAAATAAAGTAACCAATTAATATATATATATATATATATATATATATGTTGTAGTTTTTATTTTATTTTTTATTTTCGTATTTATATATATTTAAATTCAAAATTAATAAATAATAACTAATTATAAACTAAATAAATAATTATAAACTAAATAACTAATTTTTTTATTTGTAGTTAATTTAGGTAGCTAATTTCTTTGTAATTAACTAATTATGCCGTGTGACTTTTTTCTAAGCTACCACTTAGGTTATTGTGGTGCTTTTATTTTTTGGCTTTTAACAATATATAAATATAGATATATATTTGAATTAGAAATTTTTTAATATTTTTATTTCGATTTTATTATAAAATAATTTTAAAGTTTTAACTTTGTTGGAGCTTTGTCACTTGTTTTCTTATGGTTATACCGCTTGACATCATATAGTTATTTACTTCTCTATATATATATATAGATGGTAGTTTTTTTTTTATCATTTTTATTTTTTATAGATACATAAATTCAAAAAAATAATAACTAATAACTAATTATTAACTAAATATAATATAGATGGTAGTTTTTTTATTTTTTATTATTTTCAGTTTTTATAGATATTTAAATTCAAAAATAATAACTAATTATTAACTAACTAATCAAATAGTAACTAATTATGTCACGTGACTTTTTTTTAGGGTGCCACTTGACTTAAGGAGAGGGCTTTGTCTTCTCCTTTTAATAATATATAGATTTGCACTATTACCTTATATAAATCCTATAAATGTGAGAAATGTAAGTATTAACAAATACAAGTCAACAAAATTATCTTTGAAAAATGCAAAATATTAAACACATAATTCACACTAAGTAAAACAAAAAAATCAACTTGCATGAAATAAAAATATTTTATAATATATTTTATTCTTTACAACTTTTTTCGTCATATACAATATTTTTAGTTTTGTTATATACTCCTATTTCAATCGTATTAATCTCTTAATTTTAGAATTTAATTAGATAATGATAGTTATTAAGTTATTAAAGTATCATTAGACCATTAAATAATTTTTTTTTCCTATTAATCTAAATTGAGGGTAGTATATCTATATCTATATTATATTAAAAGCACGAAGGCCCTTAGCGAAATATCGTTCGCCTTTTTTACTCTTTAAAACATAGAGTTCTCATATGACAATATAGTAATTTAAGTATTTCATAAATATTTAAAAATATTCACTTAATTTATTTAGTTTTCGTATTTTTGGTAAATTTTTCTTCAATTATTTGTTATTAAAATTTTCCTTAATTAATTGGTTAAACTTTGTCACTTTCTTACCTAATAAGGAAACTTAACAAAAAAAAATTCCTAAACTTTTACTCTCATTAAATTTTATCACGTTTCTTATATAAGGAAGCTTAACACAAAAAATTTTACTTTGCCTTAATTAATTGGTTAGACTTTGTAACATTTTTTACCTAAGGAAACTTAAAAAAAAAAATGTAACGTTTCTTTGCACACAAGAAAAGTGTTTAAAGAATTTGACTTCTAATATTTATGACTTTCCTTACTTGAATTAAGTAAGAAGATCTAACTTTAAATTTAATATAGTTGTCATATTAACTATGCAACTAATGGTCTTCAATAATCAATTATTATTTTGGAAATAAAGTTTATAAATATTTCAATCACTATTTAAATGTATCCGGATCAAAATTGAATAAACAAAAAAAAAAGGCAATAAAATATACTCGCCTATCCGGATCAAAATGAGCAACATAATTAAGTAATGTTTCACTTAATTAACTTAGTTTTTGGATTTTTTTGGTAAATTTTTCTTCAATTATTTGTTATTAAGCTTTTCCTTAATTAATGGTAAAACTTTGTCACGTTCTTACCTAATAAGGAAACTTAACCAAAAAAAAATCCTAAACTTTTACTCTCATTAAATTTTATCACGTTTCTTACATAAGGAAGCTCAACACAATTGTGTACCATAATACTTCTATAAAAGAAGCTCAATGTCACAATTTAATCAACAAAGTTCGCCTAATTCCAACATTGCGGTTTCAGATGTTGTTTCTTTTACTAATATCAACATCTTTTGCTACTTCGTATTTTGCAAGCACATTTGTATGCACCAGATTTTAGTGTTGTATCAATAATTTATTTTTATTGTTGCATCAATAATTTTTTATTATATAGTTTTTATTTCATGTTTTTGAATAATGGCTAATTTCACATCTCACGTAATTTATAAATTTATTACAGGCTATTGAAGAATTGCAATTCATCACAGAAAATCGTTTAGACATTCCATCTAAGTCTTATCACTTAAATATTAGTATTATTTATTTCCTTTATTGTGTAATTAATAATACTTATAATTGTTATGCCAGCTCAAGTTGCTTGTTTTAAAAAAGAATTAAAAATTAGACTATCTGCTTTAATTTGTGTTATATTAATACTACATGATTTACGTTATTGCAATTTCCATGCTTGAATCACTCAGATTTCAACAAATACGTCCGTTCAGGTAAACAATCTTCCTTATATCATAAAATAATCAATTATTGAATTAGTCACTTTGGTAACTTATAAAACTCTTATGCATGCTTTATTTTAGGTACACTTGCAATGGCCAGTTAAAAGGAATTATTGTGACTATAAGGTGCATTTGACCAACCCATTAAAGCTGAAAATAATGAGCCATGAACTTATATGACATCGTATAAGTCTCCACAAACAGTTACGGTCTTTAAAACTGGAGACTCTTGATTGTCTTGGTGAAAATTATCGTATCATGTCTATGCAAGTAACTTATAGGACAGTATGAGTTCTTGGTATATTATAAAGACCGTACTCCTTGCGCGCCTTTTTATACTCAAAATCAACCAAAAAAATAAACATCAAGGGTGAATAATTCTAAATATCTTGGTTGCTTGCAAAGCAACTAAAGGAATTAAAAAAGAAAAAAAAGGACAGAAAGAGTATTATGAAATCATTTGGATGATAACCTGAACTTCTGCTTGTTATGTTTAAAGAGATTATTTGTTGTTTGACAGGTTGGTTTTAAAGAAAAATGCTCCGATCATGTTATTAAGAAATTTGGACCCGGCAAATGGCTTATTTAATGGTACAAGAATGATATGTAGAGGCTTTGACAACAACGTCATCCATGCAGAAATAATGATGGGCGAAAATGCTTTCAAATATGTGTTTATTCCTAGAATTCAACTTTCGCCTCCAGAAAATGAAGGTTACCCTTTCAAATTCATCAGAAAATAATTTCCAGTACGGCTATGCTTTTCGATGACAATAAATAAAGCACAATTACAAACAATACCTAATGTGGGACTGTACTTACCGCAACACGTATTCTCACATGGACAACTATATGTTGCACTCTCAAGGGGAATATCTATGCCAACAACAAAGGTTTTGCTCTTGACCGAGCAGCCGAAGCGAAAAAAAGGAACATATACCAAGAACATCGTCTATAAAGAGATATTAGGTAAGATTCACCACCATAACATAGCATATATAATAGAAACATAATTGTATGATGATCTTTTGTTATTCTTCAAGCAATATTTTCTTCTTTATGAAACTTCCTCAACTATACACAATTTAATTATACATATTATACATGAATTTTACATATATTACAACTATATAATTATATTTATTTTTATAGATTCTGAACTGTTTCGCTGAATGCATCGACAATACTATTATATTTTAGAGGAGTCCTCCTCTTACCAGTATCAACTGAAGCAACATTCTTCATGGCGCAGATCAACATTGTTCAACAGATGACATTAAGATGGTAGCAACAGTCTGACTAATGGTTCTAGCAACATCACCACACCCATGCTTCATTGTAACACTTAATTTAGTGTCTACACGCTCAATACAACTATTTCTTCAATGTAATAACGTTTTTTGCATCCTCAAATGCTATTACACTTAATTTATTCTTATTTAATTTAATATGCACTATTTTAGACAGTTTACAATTTAAATATTTGTTGTATCATCAATTACCTTTATACTTAATTCATTCTTATTCTACCTTATTAAAATACGTTCTTTTGTGCATAACACATAATACACGTGCAACGCACGTACTCTAAATCTAGTACTCTATTAAAAGCACGAAGGCCTTTAGCGAAATATTTTTCGCCTTTTATACCCTTTAAAAATTAATTTCACACTAGGAAAAATAGTCATTTAATTATTTTTCTAATTTTTAGGAATTTAAAATCACATAAAAGTTTCGTTACTAAATGTTTTTATTTGAACCATATAGGAAATCTTAATATTTATGATTTCAAATTGATTAGAATTTCACCTTTAAATCTTTTTCCTTATTTGAATTATGTATCATAATTATAATACCTTATATATTATTTTTCTAATATTTAATAGTTTAAAGATTATTATGTGCTTAGACAATACGACATATATAACCTTATCTATAAATCTACGTTCTTTTCTATTTTTTTAAATTATCTTCTATTAATTTATTCGTTTTACTTTTTTCACCACCCTATAAAAAATACCTGTCACATTGGACAAGTTATTAAGTTACTTTTATAATATTTACAATTTTAGAATCAACAAAAAATTTACTCATTAAATTTTATTAAGCTAGGTAGGAGTCATAATATTTCAGACTTTAAAATCAACTAATATTTTACTTTATATAAATTTAACCATTTGAAATAAATTCATATACGTAGGATTTAGGATGCTTATCATTAGGGGTGTCAATGATTCGGTTCGGCCGGTTATTTAATAAAATTTGTATTATACTATTTTTTTGATTATTCTATTATATATAACAAAAATTAGACTTTTCGAAACGATCTCAATCATGTCGGTTTTTCTTCGGTATTGTAGCGACTCGACCGATCGTTTTGAGCCCTAGCACGTCGTTCAGTAGTTTGAGGCCATGAGCAGCTTCATTTCAGGTGTTTTGACTTGTATGCGTGGTCGGAATTGAATTTCGGTAAGTTCATAGTTGACTTGGGAAGAGAATTCTCATTTCGGAAGCTTAAAGTTGAAAGAATTAACTAGGACGGGATTTTTAAGTAAACTACCTCGAAATCGGGATCTGAAGGTTCTAGCAGTTCGTATGATGATTTCGGACTTGGACGTATACCCGGTTCGGGTTTTGGATAACCCGGGAGCGTTTTGACGCCTATTGTGGATGCTAACATTGTAGAAATTTTTTCATAAGTTTGGCTTGAAGTGCATTTTGGTGTTATCGATGTCCGTTTGGGATTCTGAATATGTGAATAGCTCCGTATGGTGATTCTGGAGTGGGGAGCGTCAATCGAAAATAAATTCGGAGGTCCGTAGGTCATTTTGCAGTCATTTGACTAAAGAAAGAAATTTTAATGTTTTTGACAAGTTTGACCGGAGATGGACGTTTTGATATCGGGGCCAGAATCTGATCCCAAAAGTTGGAGTAGGTCCGTAGTGTTGAATATAACTTGTCTGCAAATTTTGAGGTCAATCGGGCGTGATTTGGTAGGTTTAAACATCGAAAGTAGAAGTTTGAAATTCTAAAGTTCAAAAAGCTTGGATTGGAGGTCGATTCATGATTTTAGCATTGTTTGATGTGATTTGAGGCCTTGAGCAAGTCCGTAATGTGTTTTGGGACTGGTTGGTATGATTGGTTGGGGTCCCGGGGGACTCGGATTGATTCTGGGTGGTTAACAGATCGAAATTTGGAATGTTGGATAGCTGAAGGGGTCTGGTTGCTGGTATAACCGCTTCTGCGAAGGGTTCACCGCAGAAGTGGCCCCACAAAAGTGGGAAATTTAACCACATATGTGGTTTTGGGCTGTCAGTGAAGGGACCACAGATGCGGTCATTTTTTCGCAGATACAGAACTGCACCTGCGGTGGAAAAGTCACAGAAGCGAAAATAAGGTGTCCTGGGAAGGACCGCAGATGTGGTAGAGTGGCCGCACTTGCGGAACCACAGAAGCTGTCATAGGACCGCATGTGTGGAAATTGCTGGAGCCAGAAGGGTGTTTTAAAATCGGGGTTTGAGTCCATTTAACCCATTTTTCACTTGGTATGGGCGATTTTGGAGAGCTTCAAGTGGGGTGTTTCATCATCATCGGCAAGGTAAGCTAATCCCACCTATCTTGAGTTAAATATATTGATTTTGCATGGATTTTAGCATGAAAATTTGTAAAAAAACTTGGGGTTTGAGGAAAAACCTAGAAAATTTGTATTCTTGGATTTTGACCACGATTTTGGGTATGGAACTAGAGAAAATTATAAATTCGAGTTCGTGAAGCTATGGGTAAACTTATTCTTCAAAATTTTTTAAAATTCGGGCACGTGGTCCTGAGGGCATTTTCGTCAAATTTTTTATCTGGGTTAGGAATTGCTATAAATTAGACTGTACTAAATAATTGAGCATATATTAATGGATTTGCATAATCATTGGCTAGTTTTGGAGCATTGTGCATCAATTAGAGTCTTAGGAAGAGCGTGGAGTGCCGGTTATGGATCTTCGAAGCGAGGTGAGTCTCCTTTTTAACCTTGAAAGAGGGAATTGTCCTCATAGGTAAGTTAATTGGTTATGTGCTCCTATTTGTGGGGGATACGTACGCACGAGGTTACCAGAGTCCGCGCGTAGCTACTATTATGCTATTGTCTGGGTAGTTAGGACCCAAAAGCATGCTATATTTGGATTATCTATGAACCTACTGATAGCTCGAATTTCTTAAATCACATCAAATTAGTAAATGAAGTTCTAAACATATAAAACTTCATTTTTCTTAAATGGTTATAAGAGGAATTGTTTTCATTGGATAATTACTCTGTGTGGACTTCTTGATTGACAGTCTGTGTGTTTATTTTTGGAGTTGGCCGAATGCCTTGGCAGATTAAATAGATGCATCTATGGTTTGCGTCATTCGACCCTCGGCAGTGCACAATTTATTTTCTGTTGGAGCAGGTCGTACGTCCTCGGCATGATTTGCGCATGCTTGTATTGTTGCCTTGAACTTATTAAGTTGTTATTGCCTCTTCATGGCTTTAGAATATTTGGAAAATAATAAAAAGGAAAATCTGGAAATTTCCTATAAAAGAATTAATATTTTACTTGTTTCCTTCTATTGGATTAAAACTATGGTTATAGAAATTCACGATTTAATGTATTATTGACATCATTGTTGGACCACTAGTAAGTGTCGAAGTCGACCATCTCGTCTCAACTTCTTCGAGATTAGATGGGATACTCATTGAGTACACGTTGTTTTCGTACTCATACTACACTTCTGTGCATTTTTGTTGCACAGGTATATGCGACACTAGTGGTCTACTGGGCGTAGCAGCATGGTTGATACAGAGACTTAGGCGAGTTGCACTTCTCGTGGCGACCTGATGATCGGTTATAATTCTGTATTTTAGTCGCTTATTACACTCTAATTTACTGCACTTTAGTTGAGTTTGCGCTTTAATCGCTAGTGCCTTGCACTAACTGTGTGTTTTATGCCTTGTAGGAGTGATTCCGAGCTATATAGATATTATGGAATGTATTCAAGTGATTTGGAGCTTTGAAATCTGAGTAAAAGCTCAAGGAATTAAGCCGGGATCGCGTTTGGGGGTCAACGGATGATAGTTAGAGCGAACGAAGAATCGAGTAGGCATATTGCACACTGTATAATAAAATATACAGAACTTTTCGTTAGGAACCCCATTTGGGCTACACAATATATGGTTGGAAAGAAAACTCAAAGGGCTACAACTTTCATGTTTTGCGTTTTTCCTAATTCGCAACAGAACATGCGCGAAGTGACGCGCGAAGACACGCACGAAGTCGCACACGTTAAGGGTTGAGGCAGAATGGTGCGCGAAGTCACGCACGAAGGACGCATGAGCTCGCGTGAGTCACCCGGGAAAAGTGCCCTTTTTCACATTGGAGAAGGTATAATTGTTTGGGCCCAACCCTACTTGGTATATACATAGGAGGACGCCACTTTTGGGAGAACTAACATATTTTGGAGGGGAATTCACGTGGAGGAACACACACCACGCTTGGAGGAGGCTTCTAACTAGTTTTTCTTCTCTTCTCTTCCTTTAATTTCATAGTTTATTAGTTCTAGAGTTTTAGGTGCTACATGAATGTTATAGTTTGAAGCTTGAATTATTCTTATTATTTTATCATATTAATTTATTTATTCAATCCTGCGCTTAATTATTTGATTGTTTGATCATCAATTGAATACTATCTATGAATCTAGGGTTGAATTCGGGAGAGGGAATTCTAAATTGCATATAAGATTGAATAGAGCAAGATCTTAACTCTTAGGGGGAGAGGATTTGCGGTTAGGATAGGAATATACCTAATCGCCTTGCTTGGTTATTATACGGGAATTATAAATGCGTTCTTGTTAATCCTAATTCCATAGGAATGTAGGCATTAGGTTAGCTTGAATAGGCGAGTTGTACTTCGGGAGAAGGCTACGAGCAATATTAACCCAGGCAATCAATAAACTAGATAAATTAATTAGACAATTTTGGTAGAAAACTCAACGGGATTGTTAGCTAACCCATAACTCTAGAATATTCACTCACATTGAATTCGTGTCTAAGTTCGCCAATTTGTTTCCTTCGTTTCTTAGTTTACTACGCTAGATTAATTTTAGTTAAATATTCATACTTTAGGATTTCTTGAATAGATTAATTGTTTGGTTTAATTTAGTTGATAGTTAATCATAAGTCCCTGTGGGTCCGATATCTAGACTTACAATCCTATATTACTTGTCGACCACGTATACTTGCGTGTGCGTTTGGGAGCAACACGACTCGTAGCCAGCAGAGTCTCCTTCAGTCTTCTGTAATTATTTTCTATCCAATATTTTATCCCGGAGAATTGTTGTATTTTTTTTTATTTCCTTCTTAATAAATGCTCATGCACTTGTGACACCGGGTTCTGGGATGGTTTGAAATATTTTGTACTAATTGCTTATTATTTAATTTGAATTGAAGCAGTTATCTTTTTAATTATGAAAAATTGAAGGAAAATCTTAGTTTTCAAGATTGTTAAAAATGAGAACTCATCAACAAATTTGGTTGGCTTGCCCGACAGCAGTGTCCGGCGCCATCTCTACCTTTAGTGGATTTTAGATCATGACAACATGGTATCAGAGCACTAGGTTCCTAGGGTCTCACAAGTCATGAGCAAGTCTAGTAGAGTCTCACGGATCGGTACGGAGACGTCTGTACTTATCCTCGGGAGGCTACAGGATTGTTAGGAGTACTTCCCTTCTTGATTCTTTATCTTGCAATTTCATCCTTGGAGGCGTATGCTTTTAATTCATTCGTACTCAATCTTATGCGATGCGAACCACATCTTATAAATCGATAATTGAAGAATTGTTATAGTACTACCGATGCAGTGCGGAGTGTTTCTCCCTATATAGTTGTCTGGGCTATTATCGTCGCCTTATGGACGGATATTCTATCATATCAGCTCAGTAGCGGTACTTCTGAGGGCCCTGAGACTTGGCATAAGTTCCCATAATGCTATAAACCATTGTTCCGCAGTATTGATATGATGGTAGGACATTTGCCTACGTGTCGGGGCAGTGAATGACTTGAAGGGAGATTTACTCAGTGCATAATCAAGAGATTCAGTATTTTATTTCCAGTAGTGGAAGGGCAATCAGAGTAAAAATGGTCAGATGTGGGCTAGTTGAGTAATGAGACTTGGTATTTGCAAGCGTGGTAGAGCTTTCTTCTATGATGAGGCGTCGTTGTCCTAATTGAATGTACTAAGTTTGTCGGTGTTATGATCTTCTACAATTCGCCTTGGGGCAAGATATTGTGAAATAGTATTGGAGATACAGCTGTCAGATATCATAGTGTGCGGTGATTTAAGATTGAATACGTATTTCTAATGTTGACGGTTCGATAAAGATGACCTTCAGAATGGTTTAAAGTTAGCAGCAATTGTGGGTTCAAGTGCCACGAAGATAGATTTTATTTAAGGCAGCAACTGAGAAACAAAGGATGAGGAAAGACATGTGGGAGGTGTCAGGCGGTGGCTAAAATTTCTAGAAGGCCGAGTATAAGAGGCCAAGGGTCGAATAGTCGATTAAAAGGGATGAGTTCCACCAAAGTGGGAGAGTGGCGGAGTTGCATATGGGCACTGGGGTAGGATGACTATGCGCCTTAAGGAGAGTCTAAGATGACTTGGGAATTTTAGTGATTTGGTGATTGAGGTCTACATATTTAGTTTCGAGCATGGGCTATTATGCGGCAGGAGATTTGATATAAGGGGAAGGAGCTGCCGGAAAAGAAAAAGGATACAACATAACTTTGTATTGGAAGGATGTTGCTGCATAATTAATTGACGTCCATGCGGGGTGAGTGGAATTGTACACCTGGAGAGTGAGCTCGGACTCATGATAGGTTATTGATGTCGTAATGATTGTACCCCAGGCAACAGCGTTGGAAGATGTCGGGGAGTGATTTCAATAGGTGGGTTATTTCCTGTGAGCAGGCTAGCGGTCACGCTGTTGGCGAGGCTTCTACGAAGAATTCTATTGGTTATACAGCAAAGGGATCGGTCGTGCGAATGTTGTTGATGATTTAGAGTATAAAAAGGGGGTTTCTACAGTAAGATATCAAGAATTTTGGTAGTTGATTGCGGAAGGTTATGTCAATAAGAGATTAAGAGTCTTGGTGAATGCCAGAGTTGTGTAATAATGTCTTCAAGCTAGGTGGGAGAGTCCCACCGCCTATGATTGGGTTGCATGGTTAACTACTTGCGAGGTTTCTGGTTATTAGCATATTGATGGGCTATTTCAGCTACGGGAAAAGGCCATAAGTGGTAATTTGAGCAAAGAAATCATTAAAGGTGTCCTATCATTGGCCTTATTGGCCCATGTTCATACTTGGGGAAGGATTCAGGATTGTGCTTTGTAAAGATGTGGGTTTCAAGGGAAGTGATTCTGTCGGGTGCTTCACCGAGAGGGTATTCATGTGATAGAAGATTTATGGAGTTTATTATATTCGGGGCCAAGTCAGAGCGGGTGGCTCTCAGCAATGGTCCTAGTGGATTCAAGGGGTAAGTGTGGTGTCTAATGGTTTCTAGCCTATAGGTACGGTTAAGAACCAAGCTTGGTAGAAGCCAATGAGAAGAGGCACGAAATGTTCTATGATGTTTTGTCTTGCGATGTAGCAATTGGGAGGTACGGAATGGTTCGTGGGATTTGAGACAGCTTCGTCTTGTGATTCATGGTCACTCAGGACGAGTGCAGGTGGAATGTGTTATGTGTTGAATGGAGTTATTATTATTTCTAAGGCAATTAAGGATAAATTGGAAGAAGATAGAATGGTTATCCCTGGTTGAGTTGGCATGTTAGGTGCAGTGAGCGGTATGGAATTTGATGTGAAGATCAAGGTAATGGTTTAGTGTTGAAAAGGATGTCACGAGCTCGGATGAGCAGGAAAGTATATTCGAGGTTTAAGGTAAGTTGGTATTGTCTTCAGCGTCACCCGAGATCGATGTTTTGTGAAAAAGGCTTTGCATCCTGGTTAATGATTCTTGATCGCTTTTCAACGTTAGTGCGGACGGTGGTTTGGAGGTACGACCCAGTTATTTGTTATGGTAGGTTGTGAGAGTGTGTCCCACAGGAAGATTGTATAGGTGTGGCAGGTAGTCACTTGATTGATTAAATATTTAAACCAAATATGAAGGTTGTGATAATATCGTTGATTTGAGAATATATGCTTGGAGGGAACTCAGCCTATTAAGTTGTTGACTGTGGAATATTCCTCCGATTATGATGGTTGTTCTTATGCGTTATGAAAGAAAGGAGAGTTGTTATTGACATTGGAAAGGTTATTAGCCTAGTCAGTGCAACCAGAATCAGCTTGAGGTCGATAGATGGATTCAAATGTGAATATGGGCTCTATATCAGGCCAAACGTGTCCATTTCAGTAATGCGCTCCTTATGGAGGATTAGTCAGGGTTGTTATTTCATCATCAGATATTTCATGTAGTGATACATTCCACCGTGTGAGTTGTGAGATGACTTGAGAAATTGCTTATGTGTTGAGGATCCACGTAGAAATGATGTATTATGAGAAAAATGGCTCTTGAGATTCAGATTGTATATCGCACCTCAGTTGTGCTTGAGTTTTGTAGCTTATAGCACTATATGTGCCCTTGGGGCGTGCTCGTCATCGAAATTTGGTATTTTATTGTAATGAGCAATTTAGCTCGATGTGCATCTCTTCGTGTGAGTTCTATGTGTGGATCGGGTGGCACGCTGCCATGGGTATGTTATTTGAATCGGGTGGCACGCCGCCATGGTTATGCTGTGTGGATCGGGTGGTACGCCGCCATGGTTATGCTGTTTGGATCGGCTTGCACGCCGCAATAGTGTGATGTTCAGTACAGTTCCCTATATATATTTTCATGTGTTTTGCTTCATGTTTTCTGAGGAAGCTCATATTTGTATGTTGGTCATGTCGCATGTATGATTCGCGAGCGTGTTAATCAAACTTCCTTTTTCCAGAGTTTGTTTTCCTTTTGTATCACATTCGAATTTGGTAGCCTATTGGCATATTGTGGCATCATATGAGACTTCTGATTATGTGTGGGGTGGCTTATTGCCTGAGCAGTTCGTACTGGGTGAGACGAGATCACTGGATTTAGGATCAGTGCAATCTGACTATATGAGGTATATTATGGAGCAAAGACCATTATTTGGTTCAGAACGAGGTGATGGTTCTTGTCAGGGGTCTAGACCAAATGATTTGTTGATTAGACAGTCGATTATGAATTTCTACACATCTCTTCCTTCGTGTCGGCATTGTAAGAGTTAGAACAAGACCTATGAATGTCATGTGGCGCAATGGGAGCATCAGATTCGTGGAATTTCGACTGAATTGATCAGAGAATGTTATTATGGTCCTGTGAGTAAAATGGTGCAAGGGGTGAATTCAACTAAGGTATGCAATCGTGTTTTGGTGTTGCGTGTAGTTATTGATAGGGTGAACGCATGTTGGAAACAGGCCGGGCATAGAATTCTGAATGTTGGAATTAGGCTGTAAGGCTTATCTGCTTGAATAAAAGGAAATATCTTCAGAATTGATTGAGCTAATGTGCTCGACCGAGTTGTGGTAGCACGGGAAGGTGCATGAGGTGTTAAACAGTGATTTCAGACTACTTCAGTGTAGTTCTCAGCACGTTCGAGGATGAATGTATGTTTAAGTGGGAGAGAATGTAAAGACTCGACCAGTCGTTTTGAGTCCTAGAGCGTCGTTTAGCAGTCTGAGGCCATGAGCAGCTTCATTTCAGGTGTTATGACTTGTACGCACGGTCCGAATTGAATTTCGGGAAGTTCGGAGTTGATTTGGAAAGAGAATTCCCATTTCGAAAGCTTAAAGTTGAAAGAATTAACTAGGACGGGATTTTAAAGTAAACTACCTCGAAATTAGGATCTGAAGGTTCTAGAAGGTTTGTATGATGATTTCGGACTTGGCCGTATGCCCAGTTCAGGTTTTGGATAACCTAGGAGCGTTTTGACGCCTATTGTGGAATCTAGCATTTTAGAAGAAATTTCATAAGTTTGGCTTGAAGTTCATTTTGGTGTTATCGATATCCGTTTGGGATTTCGAGTCTGTAAATAGCTCCGTATGGTGATTTAGAGTTGGGAGCGCGATCGGAAGTGAATTCGGAGGTCCGTAGGTCATTTTGGAGTCATTTGGCTAAAGATAGAAATTTGAAGGTTTTTGAGAAGTTTGACCGGAGGTGGACTTTTTGATATTGTGGTCGGAATCCGATTCCGAAAGTTGGAGTAGGTCCGTAATGTCGAATATGACTTGTCTGTAAAATTTGAGGTCAATCGGGCGTGATTTGAGAGGTTTAAACATCGAAAGTAGAAGTTTAAAATTTTAAAGTTCATAAAGCTTGGATTGGAGGTCAATTCATGATTTAGCATTGTTTGATGTGATTTGAGGCCTCGAGCAAGTCCGCAATGTGTTTTGGGACTGGTTGATATTATTAGTTGGGGTCCCAGGGGCCTCGGGTGGATTCTGGGTGGTTAACGGATCGAAATTTGGAATTTTAGATAGTTAAAGGGGTCTGGTTGCTGGTATAACTGCTTCTGCGAAGGGTTCACCAGATAAGCGCCCCCGTAGAAGTGGTCCCACAGAAACGGGAAATTTAACCACAGATGCGATTTTGGGCTGTCAGTGAAGGGACCGTAGATGCGGTCATTATTCCGCAGATGCAGAACCGCACCTGTGGTAGAAAAGTTGCAGAAGCGGAAATAAAGGGGCCTTGGAAGGACCGCAAATGCGGTAGAGTGGCCGCACCTGTGGAACCGCAGAAGCGGTCATAGTACCGCAGGTGCGGAAATTGCTGGAGGTAGAAGGGTGTTCTAAAATCGGGGTTTGAGTTCATTTCACCCATTTTCTCTTGGTATGGGCAATTTTGGAGAGCTTCAAGTGGGGTGTTTCATCATCATCGGCACGGTAAGCTAACCCCACCTATCTTGAGTTAAATATATTGATTTATATGGATTTTAGCATGAAAATTGGTAGAAAACTTGAGGTTTGAGGAAAAACCTAGAAAATTTGTATTCTTGGATTTTGACCACGATTTTGGGTATGGATTTTGACCACGATTTTGACAAGTTCAGATGGGGCCCAGAGTATTTGTGTGGTTAGAAAAGCTTCTCATTAAAGGTAGAGTTTTAAATTTAAACTAAATTGTTACCAAATTTAGAAAGGGTTCATTCTTTTTGGAACGGACCAAAAATGAAATAGGTTTACATAAATTGGAACAGAGGGAGTATATAATTTGCTCTCAATTCATGCCAAAAATCGTGGTCAAAATTCAAGAATATCAAATTCGATCCTAAACTACCCCAAAATACACCCGAGGCCCCCGGGACCCCGTCCAATCACACAAACCAGTCCCATAACTTAACACGGACCTGCTCGAGGCTTCAAATCACATCAAACCACATCAAAATAATGAATCACACTCCAATTCAAGATTAATGAACTTTAGAACTTCAAACTTCTACATTCGATGTCAAAACCTATCAAATCACATCCAATTGATCTCAAATTTGCACACAAGACACATTCGATATTACGGACCTACTCCAACTTCCGGAATTGGATTTCCAACCTCGATATCAAAAAGTCCACTTCCGGTCAAACTCCTCTAAAACTTTCAAATTTCTATCTTTAGCCAAATGACTCCAAAATGACCCACGGACCTCCGAATTCACTTCCGATCGTACTCTCAATACGAGAATTACCATACGGAGCTATTCCTAGACTCGAAATCCCAAACAGACATTGGTAACACGGAATGCACTTCAACCCAAACTTATGAAATTCTTCCAAAAATGATAACTTCCATAATAGGTGCTGAAACATTCTCGGGTCTTCCAAAACCCGATCCGTACATGCGCCCAAGTTTGAAATCATCATACGAACCTGCTGGAACCTTCGAATTCCGATTCCGAGGTCGCTTACTCAAAAATCAAATCTTAGTGAATTCTTTCAACTTAGAGCTTCCAAAATGAGGATTTTCTTTCCCAATCCACTCTGAAGTTATCCGAAATTCAATTCCGACCATGCGTAGAAGTCATAATACCTATAGTGAAGCTGCTCATGGCCTCAAATGGCTGAACGACGCGCTAGGGCTTCAAATGACCGGTCGGGTCGTTACATTCTCTCCCACTTAACATACGTTCATCCACGAACGTGCTGAGAACTACACTGATGTAGTCTGAAATCACAGTTTAACCCCTCGTGCACCTACCCGTGCTACCACAACTCAGTTGAGCACATTAGCATGATCAATTCTGAAGATATTCCCTTTTATTCAAGCAAATAAGCTTATAGCCCAATTCCGACATCCGGAATTCTCTTCCAGGCCTGCTTCCAATATATGAACACTGTATCAATCACTACACGAGGTACCAGAACATGACTGCATGCCTTTGCTGAATTCTTGCCATGTATCACCTTATTCACAGGACCATAATAACATTCTCTGATCATAATAACCAACATTCCTCGAATCTGATGCTCGCAATGCACCTCATGATATACATAGGGCTTGGTCTAACTCTTACAATACCACCACGACGGAAGAGACGTGTAGAAATTCATAACCAACTGCCGAATCAACAAATCATTGGGTCTATACTCCTGACAAGAACCGTCACCTCATTCTGAACCAAGTAATGGACTTTTCTCCTTAATATACTTCATATAATCAGGTTGCACTGATCCTAAATCCAATAATCTCATCTCACCCAGTACGAACTGCTCAGGCAATGATCCACCCCGGATATGATCAAAAGTCTCATATGATACCACAATGTGCCAATAGGCTATGAACTCGAACGTGACAAAATGAAAACAAACTCTGGAAGGGACTACTCAACTCACTCACTAATATGGACTTTCCTTAGAAAATAGGAAATAAGGCACACAAAAATAGCGTATAGAAAACTGTACTCAACATCCCATTGTTGCAACGTGCAACCCGATCCAGATATAGAATTCACGTAAGGCGATATACATCGAGCTAAATTGATCATTACAATAAAATACTTAATATCGGTCCCAAGCACGCTAAGTGCATAATACCATCCCTGGGGAGACATATAGCGCTATAAGCCACAAATTTAAGTACAACTAAGGTATGATATATGTTCTGAAACTAAAGAGCAGTCCTGCTCACATAACACCATCGCTACGCAAAACCGCAATATATAAGAAAATTATCGAGCCGTCCACACTCACACGGCATAATATAGCACTACATGAAACAGCCGCCGACGGAATAACATCCAACGTCTGAATACTCCTCCAGAAGGAGTGCTATGCTGAAATGAACACATCCGGCCTGATATGAAGCCCATATCTGTACTTAAATCTGTTCATAGACCTAAAGCCGATTTTGAGTGTACTGAACTAAGTCCATAATCTTTCCTGGGTCTATAATAACCCTCTTTTTCCCATACACATAAGAACAACCATCATAACCGGAGTAATCCTCCACAGTCCACAACCTAATAAATCGAGTGCCCTCCAGGCATCAATTCTCAAATTAATGATATTGCCACAATATTCTCACTTGGTTTAAATCTTCGATCAATCAAGTGACTACATGTCACACTTATACAATCTCTCTGTGAGACACACTCCCACAACCTTCCGCACCAGATAATATGTCTGCACATCCACACCATCGGCCGCATTAATGTCGTACAATATACTGAGAATCTATAACCAAATTGAATCCTCTTTCACAAAACCCTAATCTCAGGTGACGCTGAAGAAAATACTAGCTTACTCTAACATTAACATCCATTTCCTACTCCTCCGAGCTTGTGACATCCTCACTAATAGCGAACCGCAATCTCGGCTCCTCACTATTAATTTTCTTGCCGCTCGATGCACCTAACATGCCAATATGCAACAGTAATAGAACCTCATCTTAACTCTTGAACTATTAATAGAGTATGCATTTGATTATACATAACCGTTTACTTAGCTCATTCCAAGAGGACCATAGCAACACATGAGTGAATTCTCATAATCATAGAACATTCAAATCCTCAAGTAGTGGCCTAAACCAGTAGAACCCTTCCGGGATCCACCTACCTATAATATGCCATAATACTTGAATACTTCCAAAATGATATCAATTACGACGACCGTCAATCCTTGCATGTACTGCCATCACTATGCCAATTCAACCATGGCTAACTAATCTATCTTATTCTAGTTCATCCTTAATTTGCCTTAGAGATAATAATAGCTCCATTTCTTTCACGACCCATTTTTTGAACAAGCCGAGACCGGCACTCAATCACTAAACATGACCGAGCAAACCATCTCTGCTTATGAAACCTATTATAACTCCAAACTTTATATGTAACAAAGCAATACTCTAACCAAATACTTTTGATTAATTCCAATATTATAAATAAATCAACTCCAAAACTTTATTCGTAATAACTACTGAATTACTGCTAAGTTATTATAAAATAACATCTGAATCTCAACCCAATGACTATGTCTATGAAGCCTCTACTGATAAAATGACGCACTGCTCAGGACATGAGATTTCCTGGCAAGTTCTCTATATAAACAAAGAAATAGCTAAATGAAAATGACTCTAACAATACTCCACGAACAAAATCAGAGCTCACCAATATCACTGGAAGGGAAGGAAGTCCTAACTCGTAGCCTGCTCGCCTACAAATCCGGTTCCTACGTTGTACCGCAGACCAACGTAGGTTCCCAAAAGAGAACGTCAGTACCATCCATTGTACTCAGTG
>MU733055.1:0-30667 GCA_026770625.1 Nicotiana glauca | reverse complement strand
CATGAAAATAGCATATAAGAATAACACAAAAATCTGAAAATTTAAGCACATATAGCATAATAGATCATCTAAACTTTTTCTAGAACAATTCCAAATTAATGGGTACTCACTCGCTCTAATTAAATAACGATAAACTCTTTTAAGCAATTCTTTAAACACCTTGTATGCGTGCTTTTGTGAGTTAAACCACTTTAGTAAAGGGTTATATCAACTCACCTCGAAACTTCTCGAGCCAATACGTAGCCCCAGTTCAATTGACACCAGTCAAACAATCGATTCTACAATAACCAGTACGTTTTAATCAATTTTTAAGGTACTACACCTAAATATAAAATTTATTGTTGATATAGAGAAAGAAGAGAAATAACTATTCCATTCTTTCCTATTACCACTATAGGATAATTGACAATAGGAAAATTTACTTACCTGAGTTCAAGAATTAGTGATTGGTAAGAAAAACCCTAGAATTTTCCGTGCGTGAACAACTTTTTGACTGCCTCCGTTTTGCAGAAGGCTTAAGGTCAGACTTGCGGTTTTTAAAACAGATGCCTTCTGTTTTGTTATGGGCTTTAAGCTCCGTTGGTTTTCCCTTTTAAAAGCCACTTTATGGCTAGGTCACGTGCATTTTTCCTCTTTGTTTTGTTTGTTTAGTTTTTTTTAATTAACTTAACTAATACTTAATGATACCCACTTTTAATAATTAATAATACTAAAATTATTAATATATTATTAATATTCCTCTAATTGTATATCCAATTATTTAAATGTGTGTGTTTATATATATATATATTCAATATAGGCAAGAATAATAATAATAATAATAATAATAAATTCTATAATTATCGTGTCTCGAAACTTTTATAAATTTGAGGAGTGTTACAATTTCTTACATAACCAACCTGAATCCGCACTAACCTTGAGTGATCCCATTCCACGAGACCTCCCTGTCTCTAAACCTATGAATAGTTTCATACACCCCTTGCACGCACATTCGCATCTTCAACTGATACACACGTTCTGATAACTCCTTTAAAAACCTAAAGTCTTTTTCTCTTTTTCCTCCCAATCCTACACTACAAGTCAAAGCATCATAGAATATTCTGAGTCTCTTATCATAAGCTGCTACAAAAGCTTGATTCTTGACCATACTTATAGGCTCGAAATCATTAGGCACCACACTTTAACTTTTGAATCCACTAGGACCGTTGTTGAGAGCCACCCACTCTGACTTGGTCCCAAATATAATCAACTCCATGAATCTTCTAGCACATTAATACCCTCTCGACGAAGCACCCAACCGAATCACTTTCCTTGAAACCCGTATCTATGCAAGGCATAAATCCTGAATCTTTCTCCAAGTCTGAACATGAGCCAATAAGGCCAACCATAGCACACCTTTAACAATTCCTTTGCTAAAATTACCTCTTAAGTTCTTTTCCATTAGCTGAAATAACCCATCAATATGATAATAGCCGGAAATATCATAAATAGACGACCATGCAATCCAACTATAGGCGGTGAGACTCTCCCACTTAGCTTGAAGCCACTATTACACAACTCTGAAACCCACCAAGATTCTTTATTTGTTATTGACACCTTGTGCAATTAAACCGCCAAATTCCTCGAAATCCTTCCATTAGCATTTCATGAACACTATGAATCGCTAGCAACATTTACACATTCGAGACCCTTGCCGAATAGCCCATAAAATCCTTCACAAGAGCTTCACCAATCATGCGATCACTGACCTGCTCTCAAGAGATAACCCACCTGAGCCCGTGCTCATTCACCATCTGCACAAGTCCATTCACTACTTGTGGACATCAACCAGATGTGCGACAATATCTTCCAATTCAAAGTTTTGTCATATCCTTCCTCATATCAAGCAGCTCCTTCCCGTTATATCAAATTTCCCGCTGCATAATAGCCAATAATTCAAATTAAGTCCTTAAACCCAACCACTGTCCACTAAAACTTCCAAATCACTCCAAACCTTCCTCAAGGGTGTAGTTATCCTGCCATTGAATCCACATACTACTCTGCCACTCTCCCACTTTGTGTAGACTCACTTCTTTAAGAAACTACTTGACCTCTACTTCTTACACCTGGCCTTCTAGAAGTTTAACCACCGCATGACACTTCTCACACATCCTTCCTTATCCCTTGCTGCTCAACTAATGCCTTAGATCAAAATATATCTCGATAGAAATTGAACCAATAGACTGCTACCAACTTTAGAACCTTTCCGAAGATCGTCTCTCTCGAGCAGTTAGCATTAGAAATACACATTCAATTTTGAGCCACCGCACCCTGCGATCTCTGATAGCAAATTTCTCCATTACTATCTTACAATATCTTGCCTTAAGGGCAAACCGTAGAAGGTCTTAACACCAGCGAACTTAGTACATTCAACAAGGACAACGACACCTCATCACAGATGAAAATTCCACCATGCCCGTAAATACCAAGCCTCGTTACTCCATCAACCCAAATCTGAACATTCTTAGCCCGATTTCCTTTCTCCCACCGGTAATAAAGTACCGAATCTCTAAATCGTGCACTGAGTAAACCTCCTTTCAAGTCATTCACTACCCTCATACGTAGGCAAGCATCCTACATCACATCAACACCATGCAACAACCGTTCATAAGCATCATGGCAACTTGTGCCTAGCCTTAGAGCTCTCAGTAGTACAACTACTGAGCTAAAAGGACAGAATATTCTTCCACAAGGAGACAATAATAGTCAGATCAACTATGCAGGGAGAAACATCCCGTATCCTATCTGTAGTACTATTACGATTCTTCAATTCTAGATTTATAAGCGCTTCGTGTCGTACGAGATTGAGTAGCAAGAAAACAAGGGCATAAGCCTCAAGGGAACCAAATCGCACGATGAGGAATCAAGAAGGGAAATACTCCTAACATCCTTGTAGCCTCTCGAAGATAAGTATAAACCTCTCCGTACCGATCCGCAAGAATCTACTAGACTAGCTCATGGCTCGTGAGACTTAAAGGAAACCTAGTGCTCTGATACCATATAGTCACGACCCAAAATCCATTAAGGGTCATGATTGCGACGGACATCGCCGTCAGGCTAGCCAACCATAAATACTTAATTAATTCTCATTTTAATAATTTTAAAAACTATGATTTTTGGTTTAGTTTTTTAGTAAAAGGTACTCATTTCAAATTAAATATAATTTTCAAATGTTAATACAAGATACCCCATAATCATCCAAGAACCCAGTGTCACGAGTGCTTGAGCATTTACTAGGGAATGAAATAAAATACAGTAACTGTCTGGAATACAAAGTGGACAGAAATGAAAATACAGTACAATACTCTGAAGGAGACTCTACTGGCTGCAGGTCGTCTCGAATAATGCAGCTCACCTAAGTCTCCGTATCAATCATGCCGCTATGCCACTAAGGTACCAGATACACGTGAACCTATGCAACAAAAATGCACAACAAGTGTAGTATGAGCACGAAAATAATGTGTACCCAATAAGTATCCCGTCTAATCTCGAAGAAGTAGAGATGACAGGTCGACTTTGATACTTACTAGCGGTCCAATTATAATATAGTAAAAATGTGAGGAATCATGGATTTCATAAAGCAAAAATAAACTCATAAAGACGGAAAGCAGGTAAACAACTTCTCAAATAATCAAGGATTTTCAAAGATTTACTTTTCATTATCTTTATCAATTTATCTCCGGCTAGCAGAGGAAAATATCAACATTTATAAATCTCAGGCAAACAATACAAGCTTGCGTATATCATGTCGAGGTCGTACGACCCGATCCAACATAAATGTAAAATATGCACTGTTGATGGTCGAATGAACATCTATTAGCCCGCTCGCGGATCATACATGCGACGCGGTCAAATATAAATAAATAACCACCCTGCTCGCGAATCATACATGCGACGGAGTTACATATAGAACACAGATACTTCATACAATCAATCAAGATGTTCATCAACGAGACAATTATTCAAGGAAGTGTAAATTTCCTTTTTTTACAATTCATGAAAATGAAGTTTAACTCTTTTAGAAATTCATTTGCCACTTTGATATGATTTAAGCAATTTAAACTATCAATAAAGTTGCACTAATTACAAGTAAGCATGATTTTCGGTCCTAGACTACCCGAACATAAGCATAATAGTATCTACGTACGGACCCTCATAACCTCGTGCGTACGTAGCCCCCCCAATTAGCAACACATATTCAATTAATTCAACTATGGGAACAATTTCCTCTTACAAGGTTAGAAAGGAGACTCACCTCTCTACGAAGTTCCATAATCGGCATTCCACTCCCTTTCAAAGACACAATTCGATGCAAAAATGCTCCAAAACTAGTCAATAATTATGCAAACTCATTAATATATGTTCAATTACTCATTATAATCCAATTTATAACCATTCTGAACACGGATAGAAAAGTTTACAAAATTGCCCTCAGGTCCACGTGCCCGGAAATTTCAAAGATAAAGTTTACCCATAATCTCACGAACATAAATATATAATTTGCTCTCAATCATGCCCAAAGTCGTGGTAAAATTTCAAGAATATAAAATTTATAGGTCTTCCTCAAAACCACAAATTTCCACTAATTTCCATGTAAAAATCCATACATATTCAATGTATTTAACTCTTAATAAGTGGGGATAACTTACCTTTCCATTGAATGATGAGACCCCTCTTGAAATCCTCCAAGAATCGCCCAAACCAATAGAAAAATGAAAGAAATGGGCCAAATCCCGTCTTAAAACAACTCACTGCCCTTCTTCTCGAACAAAAAAATGTCCTCGCGTTCGCGAAGCACAACCTGCTTCAGTCCCAAATTTCTTCATCGTGTTCGCGATCCGATGCTTGCATTCGTGAAGGCCATCTCCCCGGATCCTACGCGTTCGCATTCCAGACCTCGCATTCTCATAGGCCAACGACCTTAGGCCCCGATCCCCTCATTCCTTCTACACGTTCGCGATCTCCCATATGCATTCGCATAGTCAACTCAGCCCACCCCTTCCCGTTCGTGATTTCCACTTCACGTTCGTGAAGGCCAAATCCAACAACCTCCCACTTTCCTCTTCGCGAATGCGGGACTCCAACTTTTTGTCCAAATTCAATCCGAAACCACCTCAAAACACACCCGAGGCCCCCGGGACCCCGTCCAATAACACAGACCTGTTCGAGGCCTCAAATCACATCAAACAACATCGAATTATGAATTGCACCCAAATTAAATCTTAATGAACTTTAGAACTTCAATTTTCTATATTTGATGTCAAAATCTATCAAATCACGTCCAATTGATCTCAAATTTGCACACAAGTCACATTCGATATTACAAACCTACTCCAACTTCCGGAATTGGATTTCGACCCCGATATCAAAAAGTCCACTTCCGGTCAAACTCTTCTAAAACCTTTAAATTTTTATCTTTAGCCAAATGACTCCAAAATGACCCAAGGACCTCTGAATTCATTTTCGATCGTGCTCCCAACATCAGAATTACCGTACAGAGCTATTCCTAAACTTGGAATCCCAAACAGACATTGATAACACTGAAATGGACTTCTACCCAAACTTATGAAATTCTTTCAAAAATGTTGACTCCCACAATAGGTGCTGAAACGTTCCTAAGCTTTCCAAAATCCGATCCGGACATACGTCCAAGTGCAAAATCATCATACGAACCTGCCAAAACTTTCGAATCCCGATTCCGAAGTCATTTACTTAAAAATGCAATCTTAGTCTATTCTTTCAACTTAGAGCTTCCGAAATGAGGATTTTCTTTTCAAATCCACTTCGAACTTCCCGAAATTCAATTCCGACCATGCGTACAAGTCATAACATCTGAAGTAAAGTTGCTCATAACCTAAAACTGCTTAACAACATGTTAGAGATTAAAATGACCAGTCGGGTCATTACATAGTAAGTTTCAACTCTTGGCAAAAAACTAATGATTAGCTATGAAATTTAATTATAGCAATAAATATGTGGCTATATCATCTATCTACTGCCACAACGTTTTAGAACTTGAAGCAAAAATATTCATTTAGCTATAATATTTTATTTCAAATAATTTATTGTGGCTAAAAGGTAACCATTGCTACAATAATTATTGGTGTATGATAAAACTTTTGATTAGCTACAAAATTTTACTTGTAGCAATGAATTCGTAGCTATTTAGGTAGCTATTGCCACAATTGTTATCCATTATAGCTCATATGAAGAATTAACTTTACCAACTTACTGTGGCTAAGTAATTTTATAATTTGGTAAATAGCCATATAATTCTTATTTTTGTGGCTATTATTAGGTATTAGCTACAATTTTTAAATTTGTAGCTAATATTTCGTAGCTATAGTTGCATAATGTTGCAGTTATTCTTAATTGGATGAGTCCATTATCCCTGATTAGTGATAATTTCATTAGATTTTCCTACAAGAGTGTCTTTGGCAGGTTCATTTGCTTGAGCATTTTTATTTTGTAGAGTTGCTGGAGTGTATGGAGATTGCAATTGCTCTCTCTTCTTGTATGCTTGCTTGGCGTTGGTGTTGGCATTTGAGCTCTCTACCCCAAAGGCTTTCTTTTTCTTGTTCCTGTTGTTTCTAACTTGTGTAAATCAATTATCTTTTTGGTTCTCATTGTGTTTCTGTGCCTCCGCTATCTTGGCCTTAATTCCTGCATCTCCAGAGTTGTGAATCCTTTGCTTGGTCTTCATTTTCCTCAACCTTTTCATTGTTCCTGTTAGCTATGGCTTGCTCCCTTTTTCTTGCATCAAGCTTGCACCTTTTAAAATCATGACCCTGTAATCTGCATATTTTACAGAAAGCTGGAACTCCCTTGTATTCTAATTTTCAATCCCTGCCCTTCCGACCTGATGTATCTCCTTTATTACCCACGAAGACAAAATCTGGCAGAGGTTTTATTAAGTCCACTTCAACCCTAATTTTAACCATGTGGGGTATAACTCTCGTAATGGTAGCTATGTCTTCCTTCATTAGAGTGTCAATTTATTCTAATACTTGTCTTAAATAGTCCTGTTTAAACACATGAACAGGTAATCCTTGCAATAGAACCCATATAGGGGCCAAGAACGTTTCTTCATTGTGGTCAAAATCGGGGGACCATTAGAACATTAGCATTAGGAATCCAGTAATTTTCGGATCCAGTAATTTCCATGAAATATTGGAAATAGGTAGTGTTGAAGTCTGATTCATTGTTAAATTCAATGAAAACATGTTTATAATTATAAGCCCCAATTTTTACCTTTACTTCGAGAGGGATATGCTCTATTAATACAATTTTGGGCATGTCCATTATAAATTTTCCGACTAGAGTCCATTTGCAATCCTCTAGCATCACCCCATAGTAGTCGAAGGCTTTGAAGATGGCTGTCGGTTTGCCGTTATGGGTCATTTTCCTTGCAACAACAGTGTTGGTGGTAATTGTGTTGCAAAAGCTGGAGGTCCCAATTATAGCAATAGAATATGAAGTTTTTGGGTCAGGTGTACCCACCAGTGGCCTTATATGTGTAGGAGGATCCTTTGTCTGTTTGATAGATTTTTTTTTATTTTTAGTTTTTATTCTAGTTTTATATGGCTTTTTGGAACTCTCCCTTCTTGTCTATATTTTTATTAATGTGCTGCGTATGTTTTCCTAAGCCGAGGGTCTGTTGGAAACAACCTCTCTATCCTCACAAGGTAGATGTAAGGTTTGCATACACACTACCTTTCCCCAGTGGCGGATTTAGGTGGCGCAATGGTGTTCACCCGAACCCCCTTCACCGAAAAATTATACTGTGTATATAAGGCAAAATATGATTTTTACCTTTATATATTATGTTTTGAATCCCCTTCACATAACTCAAAAACATGGCTTAGTAGTTAAGGGGGGTCAATACCATTATGAGGTCATTGGTTCAATTCCCACTAACTATAATCTCATCACACTTTTAACTAATTCTTTTTTTGAACCCCTTATCAAAAGTCCTGCTTCCGCCACTGCCCTCCCCAGACCTACGATTATGCTACGATTTATATAATAATCTTGAGATAGATGGTATGGGACTTATTAGCTGCTTTTATTTTGGAACTTCCATTTATCAGTTTCTTAATTTCATCCCTTTTTTTTGTGACTACTGGATCGCCCCTGTTAGTTTTTGTTACTAAAAATTCAATAAAATGGTTAAGGAGTACATACAGTAAATAGAAGTTATCATATATCCACTTCGACTCTTACTTTGATTTCCTTTCACAACTACAGCAAATAACGAGCAAAATCCCTGCTATATATATTGCATAACATAAAGTGATATTTATTAGGAGTAGCACACTGCCAGAAGGCTTAAACTAAAGAATGACATTATATCTTGAAAACAACATAAATTTATCACGACCCGGATTCCCCACCTTTGGGGGTCGTGATGGCGCCTACTCATGGAAGCTAGGCAAGCCAAGAACCTTTGAAATCATCAACGCCTTTTGTTTTATTCTTGTTAAGCAATTAAATTAATAGTGGATAAGCAATTATATAACAGCGGAAGTCTGAACTAAATATAGAAACAACGTCTAGAAAACCAATACAAATCTTTTCCCAGCACCTGGTGTCATAACAATACACGGACTGTTTAAGATTACTACAAATAAGAGTTTGAAATGAAGGACATAGTCTGTCTCGAATGCAATGTCAACAGAACATGAAACTAATAGAAGAGACATCGGGCCTGCGGACGCCAGCAAGGCTACGTCGGAGTCTCGTGGACTGAAGGTTGGCTCCTTGACTACTGTTGCGCACCGTAAGCTGCTCCGACACCTGGATCTATGCAAAAGAGCACAGAGTGTAGTATCAGTACAACCGACCACATGTGCTAGTAAGTACCTAGCCTAACCTCGGCGAAGTAGTGACGGGGCTAGACCAAACTACCACAAAAACTTGTGCACTTATATATATATATATACATGTACAGCGAAATCGAAATATAGAAATTAATCAGTCAATATGGGAGGAGAGCATGCTGTGGGGAAGATAACAACTCCTAATAAAAAAGTCATCAAATAACGAAGCAAGCAGCATAGCTGGACATCAAATAAGAATCGGAAATCAATAAGTGCACGACATCACCCTTCGTGCTTTTACTCTCATCCTTACCAAGCAATGATATGACAAAATGTGCCCGACATCACCCTTCGTGCTTTTACTCTCTTCCTCACATGTAATCAATAGAATTGGCACGGAATGGTACATCGTGAGGCACGGCATCACCCTTTGTGCTTTACTCTCTTTCCTCACAGTAAGCAAATAATGCACGACATCACCCTTCGTGCTTTACACTATTTCCTCATAATAAACAAACAATGCACGATATAACCCTTCGTGCTTTAACACTCTTCCTCACCCAAACAACCATCACAAACAAGGGTGAGGGAATAAACAAAATTATAATAGAAATTTCGACAAGGGAACACAATCGAAACTATTAAATCCCGACAAGGGTACAACATCAATAATCTCAACATCCTAGCAAGGGAAAATAACCAACAAGCAACAATATCCCGGCAAGGGAATAATTTAAATATTGTTTCTCTTTCTTTCACTTTTATTTCATATCTCACTTTACCACTTGAGCCAACGCTCCAAAGGGTTCAAACATTTCATATACGTTAACAATTGCAATATAACTTGAGCCAGTGCTCCTCGACGTACATAGGTCAAAATTTCCTTTCATAAGCTTTTTACAACAAATAGTAATCATCACCAAGGCAAGAGAAATACAGCAAAATCAAGATATTCATAATTTAAAGACTCACGGTCATGCTAGACACCAACGCATAGATACTTGTCACCATGCCTATACGTCGTACTCGACAATTACCACATAGCAAATAGGACTCAACTCCTAATCCCTCAAGCTAAGGTTAGACCAAACACTTACCTCAAACTTCCATGACTAGATCAATGCTCAATAACCGCCTTTCCTCTCGAATTTGGCTCCAAATCAATTGTGTCTATACAATAATGACTTCAATACATCAATAAATGCTAAACAATGCGAACCCAATGCCTAATTATAGCTTTCCAATCATTCTTCCCAAAAACCCAAAAATTGACCCCGGGCCCGCTTGGTCAAAAATGAAGTTCGGACCAAAATCAAATCTCCCATTCACCCACGAGCCCAAATATATAATTATTTTCAGAATTCGACCCCAAAACGAGGTCTAAATCACAATTAATTAAAAAGCCCTAACTCTACCAAAATCCATAATTTTCTACCCTTAATCACATGTTTTAGGCCTAGGATTTCAATAGACGATGATGGAAAATGAAGAAAACGAGTTAAACCATGTTTACCCAAGAAACTTTGGTGAAGAAATGCTCCAAAAGTTTCCGTAGAACATTAGAGAAGAAAGAGTTCGTGAAGTGTTATGAAAATCCCATTACTGGTTCTGTATTTTGGGTTTTAAAAAGTAGTTGGGCAAAATTACTCATCGTGTTCACGATAGGCTGGTCGCGTTCGCGATGAGTAGCACTCAACAGACCATCGCGATCGCGAGAAGAAGATCGCGAACGCGGAGTGTAAAAAATGTTGTGGCCTAGAAATTGCTCTATGCGAACGCGTGGGCCATCACGATAATGCGGTGAAGGAATCCTGCAAAGGTACGTGATCGCGAGTGTATGCATGCGAACACGAAGCGGAAAAGAAGGCTAATCCCCCAGGGTCAAATAACCCTACGCGAACACGAGCCCATGGATGCGAATGCAATGAAAGGAAAATTAGAGCTTCGCGAACACAGAAGATGCGTCGCGAACGCGAAGAAGAAATAGGGTCTGCAACATTTGAAGCAAAATTTGCTATTTTCATAAGTCCAAAACCACTCCGAAACACCTCTGAAACCCTCCCGAGCCCTCAGTGCTCCTAACCAAACACATGCACTAAGTCAACAACATCCTAAAAACTTATCCGTGTGATCAAATCGCCTAAATAACCTCAAAATCAAGGAATCAAACCTCAAAATCGTAAATATTTTCAAAACTTCATCAAGTTTCAATTTTTAGAACTTTAAGTCCGAAACACGTCAAACGACGTATGATTTTGACCAAACTTTACAAGAAAGACTAAAACATATATAAGACATGTACCGGTTACCGAAACAAAAATACGGGCCCGATACCAATACGTTCTAATCAAATATCATTTCAATTTTTCTTAAAAATTTTAGAAAAAATAATTTATTTTCAAAATTCATTTCTCGGGTTCGGGACCTCGAAATTCGATTTCGGGTATACGTCCAAGTCCCATATTTCCCTACATACCCTGTAGGACTGTCAAATCACGGGCCCGGATCCGTTTGCCCAAAATGTTGATCCAAGTGAAATTTTACCATCAAAACTTAGCATTTTTAACAGAATTTCGTATTTAAGCTTTTCCGCTATACGTTCGGACTGCACACGCAAATTGAGGCAACTCTAAATGAGGTTTTCAAGGCCTCGGAAGCACAAAATTAATTAAAACAGGTGATGACCCTAAAACAACCGTTCGTCCTCGAACGGACAGAAGAGAGAAGTACCTGAGTTGGGAAAACAATGAGGATAACGGCTCCGCATATCGGACTCGGACTCCCAGGTCGATGCCTCTGGAGGCTGACCTCTCCACTGAACACGAACATAAGGGAAACTCTTGGATCTTAACTGATGAACCTGCCGATCTAGAATAGCCACCGGCTCCTTCTCATAAGACAAGTCCTTGTCCAACTAGACAGTGCTGAAATCAAACACGTTGGCTGGATCGTCATGATACCTCCGAAGCACGGACACATAAAACACTAGATGTACAACTGATAAGCTATGCGGCAAAGCAAATCTATAAGCCACCTCTCCCATTCGATCAAGAATCCCAAACGTACCAATGAACCTGGGGCTAAGTTTGCCCTTCTTCCCAAATCTCATCACATCTTTCATAGGCGACACTCAGAGCAATACCCGCTCACCAACCATAAAAGCCACATCTCGAACCTTGCGGTCTGCATTGCTCTTTTGCCTAGACTGAGCTGAACGAAGCCTATCCTGAATGATCCTGACCTTGTCCAAGGCCTCCTGAACCATATCCGTACCCAACAACCGAGCCTCTCCCGGCTTAAACCATCCAACAGGAGACCGACACTGCCTACTATATAAAGCCTCATAAGGAGCCATCTTGATGCTCGACTGGTAGCTGTTGTTGTAGGCAAACTACGCTAAAGGCAAGAACTGATCCAACGAACCTCCAAAGTCAATAACACAACCTCAAAGCATATCCTCTAAAATCTTAATAGTCTGCTCGGATTGACCGTTCATCTGGGGATGAAATGTTGTGCTCAACTCAACCCGTGTGCCCAACTCTCGCTGAATTGCTCTGTAGAAGCACAAGGTAAACTGCATACCCCGATCCAAAATGATAGACACATGCACACCATGAAGTCGAACAATCTCCCAAATATAGATCTCATCAAACCTCTCAGAAGTATAGAAGACTGCCACAGGAATGAAATGCAATGACTTGGTCAGCCTATCAACAAAGACCAATATCGCATCGAACTTCTTCAGAGTCAGTGGAAGTCCAATAACAAAATCCATAGTGATCTGCTCCCATTTCCACTCGGGAAGCTCGATTGTCTGAAACAAACCACCAGGCCTCTGATGCTCGTACTTAACCTGCTAAAAATTCAAACAATGAGCCAGATATGCTATGATATATTTCTTCATTCTACGCCACCAGTAATGCTGCCGCAAATCATGATACATCTTCGCGCCGCCCAGATGAATAGAGTACCGGGAGCTATGGTCCTCCTCCAAAATCAACTCTCGGAGCCCACCCACCTTAGGCACACATACTCGACCCTGCAATCACAAAACTCCATCATCATTGTGAGCACGTGATTTTTGCCCTATATGAATTATTTTCAGAAATTCAAACAAAATGATTTTTTTTATTATTTTGTAATTTTGTGGATTTTTGGTGATATTTTATGTTAATTGATTGCATTTTATTTGTGCATTTTAATTAGTGAAAAATACAAAAAAATACCTGGCATTTGCATTTAGGAGTTAATTTCACATTTTAGGATTAATTAGTAGTAAAGTTACTTTAAAAATAAAGAAAATAGCAAAAATTGGTTCTTTTGGCATTTATACTCTTAATTGTCTTGGTTTGCGTTTAATTAGGAATTATGGTATTTAGAAATTGAATAATTTAATTTTAGAAGTCAATTTAGGTTTTTATTTGTTGATTTGGCATTTAATAAAATCAAAAAATATAAATACAAAATAAAACAAAAGAAAAAGAAGAAAAGAAAAAGAAAAGAAAGCTATGAAAAAGAAAAGAGGGCTTGTCTTGAAGGACCCGGAACTGGGCCATTTGTAATTAATTCGGTCTTAGCCCAAACAATACACCCCAGTCTAGGCCCACATTCGTACCTAACCCGGTCCACCCCGTTACTTAACTAAACGACCCCGTTTCGATGATCGTTAATCCCAACCGTCGAGGATCTCTGATCCAATGGCTGGGAACTGGTTTAATCTTCGTATTTAATGGTCGGATCGCCCCTACCCCAAGCCTTCATCTTCTTCACCCAATATACAGACCCTGTAATGTCGCCGTGTTCTGCCGCCGGAAATCGCATCACGGCGGTGGCCAGTCTCCAAACACAACCAAAATTACACCTCTTACTCCTCTTCTCCTTCTCGTTACAAATCCACAACCGATTCCCCTCGAATCCCACCCAAACTCGTTGAATCTTGGATCAAAGGATTCCGTCCAAAACCCTAGGTGACCCAATCCCGTCCAAATTAACACCATATAACCGTCTTGTTCTCCTCTCTCAAACCCCCAAACCCCATCCCTTGAATCTAAATGGAACTTCTCGAATATTAATTTGAAGTTTCCGGCCAAAACCCTATGTTCTCCAAACCCCACCAAATTGACGCCACGTTGCCCCCTCGCCTCCCTCGTGTTAAGTTCATCATCATTGGCACTCGAATCTCACTGGAGATGGGCTAGTTTCGAATCTGAGAAGTGGCCTGATTTTAGAAATTATACCAGTGAGTTTTTCTGTTAATTTTATATTTTCTCCCATGTCTGTGTTGCTTCATGATTGATTAATTAGTTATTTTCATTTTTGTTATAATTTCAAGTAATTAGTTTAGGTTTTGTCTGCACTTCTGAGTCAATAATTTGTTCTGTTCAGTTGATATATGCAGTAGCATGAATTTTTCTGTTATGTTTCTCTTAAGCATACTTTCTTGTGTTAATCCGTAGTTAGTATTCTAGGTTTGTAAGTTTGATTAGTTTAAGTTTGATTAATATTCTAGTTTCACTGATTTTATTATGGTTACTTGATTAGTTGGTTTGATTGTTAATGGTAATTGGTATCTTGAAACTCAGTAGTTAGTTTAGATTTAGGATTTGGATTTGAACCTGGTTCTAACTGACTAAAATTGCTGAATGATTGTTTAACCATTGGTAGTCAACAAGGTTGGGGTGGGTTAGTAATTTCAGGCTAGTGAAAAGGGTAATTAGGGAAATCCATTTAGGGGCTGAATTCAAAAAACTACTAGAAGCTCCTAGAAGGGAGTTTTAGTTAAAAGCTCAGATTTTTAGTGGTTAAGCTTGAGAAACAAGTCAGTAAACAGGGGACTATTTGCTTAAAACTGAATAAATAAAAGAGGGACTAATAGTGTAAATAGAAAATTTAAGGGCTGCTCTCATTTTGCCTATAAAAGGAAGCATATACTGCCTTAATTCACAAGTCTCAACCTCTAAAAATTCCCCCAAAAATATTCTATAGTTTTCACAAGCTCAATTTGAATTACAAATAAATAAACTAGATCTGGAATTTAAAACCTCTTTTAGATCTTAAACTTTTCAGAAAATAAAAAAAAACCATAGCAAAACTCCAAAAACACTACTTCATTCAAGTTTTCTCTAGATTAAATTTGAGTTTCAGCTTTAGATCACATTTTCAAGTTCATAGAAAGTCCAAAAACAGTTCGAGTGCTTCCAGATTTCATTAATTCAAGTATAGAAGGATTTTGGGTTAAATTCAAGTTTGCTCGGGCTTAGATTGATCTGTTTTCAATAATTTGTTACGGTTTATTCTTCTACAAATCATTCCTGGCTTGCTGTGGTATTTCTGGAATCAAAATTGATCCAGCTGCTTTGAATATGGGCTGCTGTTAGCTACTGCTTTAGCTGATTTCCTTTTTCTTCACTTCTATTCTATTTCCAGGAATACTTTTATGCTCAAGTGGTGCTGAAGATTACATCCATATGTAGAAATCCATTTTAAAGTTTAAATGATGAGGAAATACTTGTTTGCGCCGAGACTTTTTCTTTTTTAACCTAGAAATTTAGTTTAATTGATCTATTTGAACCATATTTCAGTTGTATTAATGAAACTGTGGACTGTACTGGACTGTTAAAATTTGAGTTCGAGTGTGTTCATTCTAAAATAGTAGCCCTAGTGTAGTATAATTTGGTTTCTCATGAAGCTGTATTTTAAAACTGGAAATGAAGCTTGAAAATCAGCATGTAGGTTCCTATCCTTGTTAAATCCAGGCCTGGTAATCGTTTTTCAGTAGTGGCTTCAGTAGTTTAAAATTAAAGGATATACGTTTGGGCTTAAGGTTTGAATATAGATGTGGACTGTTTTGTATTAACTTCTTGAAATCTGATTCCAGACTTGTTAATGATATGGATTGTAGCTAATTTTAAAATAATGGTTAACGTGTAAAATTTGAACATTCTAGGCCATCAGAGCATACTAATCATAAGGACGGCTTACACATGTGATAGCCGTAAGCCTGTAAATGTATGTTTAAGTGAGAGAGAATGTAATGACTCGACCAGTCATTTTGAGCCCTAGCTTGTCGTTTAACAGTCTGAGGCCATGAGCAGCTTCATTTCAGGTGTTATGACATGTACGTGCGGTCGGAATTGAATTTCGGGAAGTTCGAAGTTGATTTGGGAAGAGAATTCCCATTTCAAAAGCTTAAAGTTGAAAGAATTAACTAGGACGGTATTTTTAAGCAAACTACCTTGAAATTAGGATCTGAAGGTTCTAGTAGGTTTGTATGATGATTTCGGACTTGGCCATATGCCCGGTTCGGGTTTTGGATAACCCGGGAGCGTTTTGACGCCTATTGTGGAATCTAGAATTTTAGAAGAAATTTCATAAGTTTGGCTTGAAGTGCATTTTTGTGTTATCGATGTCCGTTTGGGATTCCGAGTCTGTAAATAGCTCCGTATGGTTATTTAGTGTTGGAAGCGCGATCGGAAATGAATTCGGAGGTCCGTAGGTCATTTTGGAGTCATTTGGCTAAAGATAGAAATTTGAAGGTTTTTGAAAAGTTTGACCGGAGGTGTACTTTTTGATATCGGGGTCGGAATCTGATTCCTAAAGTTGGAGTAGGTCCGTAATTTCGAATATGACTTGTTTGCAAAATTTGAGGTCAATAGGGCGTGATTTGATAGGTTTAAACATCGAAAGTAGAAGTTTAAAATTCTAAAGTTCATAAAGCTTGGATTTGAGGTTGATTCATGATTTTAGAGTTGTTTGATGTGATTTGAGGGCACGAGCAAGTCCGCAATGTGTTTTGGGAGTGGTTGGTATGATTAGTTGGGGTCCCGGGGGCCTCGTGTGGATTCCGGGTGGTTAACGGATCGAAATTTGGAATTTTGGATAGCTGAAGGGGTTTGGTTGCTGGTATAACTGCTTGTGTGAAGGGTTCACCGCATAAGCACCCCCGTAGAAGAGGTCCCACAGAAGAATCCCTGCAGAAGCGGGAAATTTAAACGCAGATGCGGTTTTGGGCTGTCAGTGAAGGGACCGAGATACGGTCATTTTTCCGTAGATGCGGAACCGCATCTGTGGTTTAAAAGTTGGAGAAGCGGAAATAAGGGGGCCTGGGAAGGACCGCAGATGCGGTAATTTGGCCGCACCTATGGAACCGCAGAAGCGGTCATAGTACCGCAGGTGCGGAAATTGCTAGAGGCGGAAGGGTGTTCTAAAATTGGGGTTTGAGTTCATTTCACCCATTTTCTTTGTGTATGGGCAACTTTAGAGAGCTTCAAGTGGGGTGTTTCATCATCATCGGCACGGTAAGCTAACCCCGCCTATCTTGAGTTAAATATATTGATTTTATATGGATTTTAGCATGAAAATTGGTAGAAAACTTGAGATTTGAGGAAAACCCTAGAAATTTTGTATTCTTGGATTTTGACCACGATTTTGACAAGTTCAGATGGGGCCCAGAGTATTTGTGTGGTTATAAAAGCTTCTCATTAAAGGTAGAGTTGTAAATTTAAGCTAAATTATTACCAAATTTAGAAAGGGTTCATTCTTTTCGGAACGGACCTAAAAGAAAATAGGTTTACATAAATTGGAACATAGGGAGTATATAATTTGCTCTCAATTCATGCCAAAAATCGTGGTCAAAATTCAAGAATATCAAATTTATAGGTCTTTCTCAAAACCCCAAATTTCTACTAATTTCTATGTTAAAATCCATACATAATCAATGTGTTTAACTCCTAATAAGTGGGTATAACTTACCTTGCCATTGAATGATGAAACCCCCCTTTGAAATCCTCCAAGAATCGCCCAAACCAAGAGAAAAAGGAAAAAAATGGGCCAAATACCGTCTTAAAACAACCCACTGCCCGGCACTGCCCTTCTTCACGAACACGCTAATGCCCTCGCGTTCGCAAAGCACAACCTGCTTCTACCCCAACATTTCTTCATCGCGTTCACGACCCGACGCTCGTGTTTGTAAAGGCCAGCTCCCCGGACCCCATGCGTTCGTGTTCCAGGCCTCACGTTCACGTAGGCCAATGGTCTCGGGCCTCTCTCCCCTCTTTCATTCTACGTGTTCGTGATCTCCCATACGCGTTTGCGTACTCAACTCATCCAACCCCTTCGCATTCACGATTTGCACTTCGCGTTCGCGAAGGCCAAATCCAACAGCCTCCCACTTTCCTCTTCGCAAACGCAAGACTCCCTTCGCGTTGGCGAAGAAGGAAACCAGTTACCAGCAATCTGCATCAGCTTTTTATCCTAATTAGATCCTAAACTACCCCGAAATACACCCGAGGCCCCTAGGACCCCGTCCAATCACATAAACCAGTCCCATAACTTAACACGGATCTGCTCGAAGCCTCAAATCACATCAAACAACATCAAAATAATGAATCACACTCCAATTCAAACTTAATGAACTTTAGAACTTCAAACTTCTACATTCGATGTCAAAACCTATCAAATCACATCCAATTGATCTCAAATTTTCACACAAGACACATTCGATATTATGGACCTACTACAACTTCCGGAATTGGATTCCGAACCCGATATCAAAAAGTCCACTTCCGGTCAAACTCCTCTAAAACTTTAAAATTTCTATCTTTAGCCAAATGACCCATGGACCTCCGAATTCACTTCCAATCGCGCTCCCAACACCAGAATTACCATACGGAGCTATTCATAGACTCAGAATCCCAAACAGACATTGGTAACACTGAATGCACTTCAACCCAAACTTATGAAATTCTTCCAAAAATGATAACTTCCACAATAGGTGCTGAAACATTCTCGAGACTTCCAAAACCCGATCCGTACATGCACCCAAGTCTGAAATCATCATACGAACCTGCTGGAACCTTCGAATTCCACATTAGGAATTATGGTTTTTGGAAATTGAATAATATAATTTTAGAAGTCAATTTTGGTTTTTATTTGTTGATTTGGAATTTAATAAAATCAGAAAATATAAATACAAAATAAAACAAAAGAAAAAGAAAAGAAAGTTGTTAAAAAGAAAAGAGGACTTGTCTTGAAGGACCCGGAACTGGTCCATTTATAATTTATTCGGTCTTAGCCCAAACAATACACCCTAGTCTAGGCCCAGATTCGTACCCAACCTGGTCCACCCTGTTACTTAACCAAACTACCCCGTTTCGATGATCGTTAATCCCAGCCATCGAGGATCTCTGATCCAACGGCTGGGAACTGGTTTAATCTTCGTATTTAATGGTCGGATCGCCCCCTACCCCCAAGCCTTCGTCTTCTTCACCCCATATACAGACTCTGTAATGCCGCCATGTTCCACCGCCGTAAATCGCCTCATGGCGGCGACCAGTCTTCAAAAACAACCAAAATTACACCCCTTACTCCTCTCCTCCTCCTCATTACAAAATCCATAACCGGTTCCCCTCAAATCCCACCCAAACTCGTCGAATATTAGATCAAAGGATTCCGGCTAAAACCCTAGGTGAACCAATCCCATCCAAATTAACACCATAGAACCGTCTTGTTCTCCTCTCTCAAACCCCCAAACCCCATCCCTCGAATCTAAACGGAACTTCGCGAATATTAATTTGAAGTTTTCGGCCAAAATCCTAAGTTTCCAAACCCCACCAAATTGGACCACGTGGCCCCCTCACCTCCCTCGTGTTGAGTTCATCATCATTGGCACTCGAATCTAACTGGAGAGGGCATAATTTCTAATCTGAGAAGTGGCCTGATTTTAGAAATTATACTAGTGAGTTTTTCTGTTAATTTTGTGTTTTTTCCCATGTCTGTGTTGCTTCATGATTGATTAATTAGTTCTTTTCCTTTTTGTTATAATTTCAAGTAATTAGTTTAGGTTTTGTCTGCACTTCTGAGTCAATAATTTGTTCTGTTCTGTTGATATATGCAGTAGCATGAATTTTTCTGTTATGTTTCTCTTAAGCATACTTTCTTGTGTTAATCCGTAGTTAGTATTCTAGGTTTGGAAGTTTGATTAGTTTAAGTTTGATTAATATTCTAGTTTCACTGATTTTATTATGGTTACTTAATTAGTTGGTTTGATTGTGAATGGTAATTGGTAACTTGAAACTTAGTAGTTAGTTTAGATTTAGGATTTGGATTTGAACCTGGTTCTAACTGACTAAAATTGCTGAATGATTATTTAACCATGGTTAGTCAACAAGGTTGGGGTGGGTTAGTAATTTCAGGCTAGTGAAAAGGGTAATTTAGGGACTGAATTCAGAAACTACTAGAAGCTCATAAAATAGGGTTTTAGTTAAAAGCTCACATTTTAAGTGGTTAAGCTTGAGAAACAAGTCAGTAAACATGGGACTATTTGGTTAAAACTGAATAAATAAAAGAGGGACTAATAGTCTAAATAGAAAATTTAAGGGCTGCTCTCATTTTGCCTATAAAAGGAAGTGTATGCTTCCTTGATTCACAAGTCTCAACCTCTAAAAATTCCCCCAAAAATATTCTATAGTTTTCACAAGCTGAATTTGAATTTCAGATCAAAAAATTAGATCTAGAATTTGAAACCTCTTTTAGATCTTAAACTTTTAAGAAAATAAAAAAAAATATTAAAACTCCAAAAACACTACTTCATTCAAGTTTTCTCTAGATTAAATCTGAGTTTCAGCTTTAGATCACATTTTCAAGTTCATAGAAAGTCCAAAAACAGTTCGAGTGCTTCCAGATTTCACTAATTCAAGTGTAGAAGGATTTTGGGTTAAATTTAAGTTTTCTCGGGCTTAGATTGATCTGTTTTCAATAATTTATTGTGGTTTATTCTTCTACAAATCATTCCTGGCTGGATGTGGTATTTCTGGAATCAAAATTGATCCAACTTCTTTTAATTTGGGCTACTGTTAGCTACTGCTTTAGCAGATTTCCTTTTTCTTCACTTCTATTCTATTTCCAGGTATACTTTTATGCTCAAGTGGTGCTGAAGATTACATCCATATGTAGAAATCCATTTTGAAGTTTAAATGATGAGGAAATACTTGTTTGCACCGGGACTTTTGCTTTTTTAACCTAGAAATTTAGTTTAATTGATCTATTTGAACCATATTTCAGTTGTATTAATGAAACTGTGGACTGTACTGAACTGTTAAAATTTGAGTTTGAGTGTGTTCATTCTAAAATAGTAGCCCTAGTGTAGTATAATTTGGTTTCTCATGAAGATGTATTTTAAAACTGGAAATTGAGCTTGAAAATCAGCATATAGGTTCTTATCCTTGTTAAATCCAGGCCTGGTAATCATTTTTTAGTAGTGGCTTCAGTAGTTTAAAATTAAAGGATATATGTTTAGGCTTAAGGTTTGAATATAGATGTGGACTATTTTGTATTAACTCCTCGAAATCTGATTCCAGAATTGTTAATGATATGGATTGTAGCTAACTATAAAATTATGGTTAACGTGTAAAATTTGAACATCTAGGCCATCTGAGCATACTAATCATAAGGACAACATACACATGTGATAGCCCTGTGCCTGTAAATTAAAATTGTTGCATTCTCAGTCTTTGTTTCAAGTTGAAAGCTTAAAAATTGAGCCATGTATTCTTCTGAACTTGGGCCTGCCACAATTCACCGTGCACCTTTGACGATTTTGGGCTTTGCCCCAAAGCCTAGGCCCCTGAAAATTCACGACAGCCTCATACTGAGACCATGGAGTCTCAATTTAGGCTCCTTGATTACACTTGGGCCTGTACAGAGGCCCATGATGGACTGGTGTTATCTAATTGAATTGAATCCATCTTAGTACTTAATCATGGTTCATTGGTTGAAGAGGTGCGGATGTTAAGACAACACATGGAAGACATGTATCAGGCCTGGATGACTGGGAAGGCACCACCCCCGCCACCACCGATTTTTTCAGATGCTTCCCTTACCCAAACTCCCAACACAGTGCCAGATGATCCTCCATATTCTCCATATACACCCGCTTATCATAATTTTCCCAACCACCCTAGTAGCTCCATCACTCATCCTCCAGTTACTTCTCCCTAAAATTGCCCTCCTGTCATATCCACCACCCCAAACAATGAATACCCAGTCAAAGCTCGTAATGCCCAATATCACCATCCAGAGGCTGCCCACAGGGTCCTTGATTCATACAAGAAGAGCTCCCGGGATGAGCTTCATGCTAAAAATGAAAAGGTTACAGGAAGAGAAGGGCGAGATGGGGTACCCAGGAAGCTGAAAATCATAGAACAGTCCTTAAGGGACAAGCGAAGAGTGGGAGGCTAAGGTAGCATGACTCGTAAAGAACTGATTGTGCCCCATGATGTCCACCTTCCTACGGGGTTCAAAGTGCCAAAATTTAACTTGTATGATGGGCGTGGAGATCTGGTAGCCCACCTGAGGGTCTATTGCAATGACATGAGGATTGTTGGAGAGAAAGATGACTTGATGATGGCGTATTTCGATAAGAGCCTGGCTGGGGAAGCCTTGGATTGGCATACTCGTCAAGATGGTGGTAAGTGGCTTACATTGGGTGACATGGCTCAAGACTTTGTACCATACTTTCAATGCAAATCGAGTGTTACCCAGACCGCTCCTCGCTATCCAAGATGGAAAAGAAGCCAGAGAAAATCTTTAATGAGTTTGGGCTCAGATGGAGGGAGCAAGCTTCTCGGGTTAGTCCCCCGATTGGCAAAGAAGAAATGGTTGAGCTTTTTCTACAGGCCCAGGGACCCACATACTTCAGTCATTTGATCCCGGCTTTGGGAAAGTCTTTCAGGGATGTGTTAAAAATGGGAGAGCTAGTAGAAGAAGGGATCAAGTCAGGAAAAATCGTGAGTTGTTCGGAAGCCATTTAGAACATTCAAGTAAGCTTGGGTGGAAGAAAGAGAAACAGAACAGACGATCCGATAGGTGTTCCTGATCAATACTTCCAGCCTCGACGTTGTCCCCATGGTTATCCTTGTGCACTAGATACCCCTTCTCGACGTTACCTCTCTCTTCAGAAATCCCAAAGTCGCACATCACATTCTCCACAAAAGGCTAATTTACCCCCGCGAGCTTACCAAAAACACCCTGGATCAGGTTTTCAGCCCAATCCAGCATTTAAGAATGAGAGGTTATGGAAGAAGAAAACCTTCACTCCATTGGGAGAGTCATATGCTAGTCTGTTCCAGAGGTTAAGGACACTGGACATGTTGAAGACGATTCAGATAAAAACGCCGAATCCTCTTACAAAGAAATTTGATCTTTCTCAAAGGTGCGCATACTGCTCGGATGCCCCGGGGCAGGACATAGAGAAATTTTGGAATATGAGGAATGCGATTTAGAAGCTTATTGATGCAGGCGGCATTGTCGTGCAAAGTGCAGATGCAGCAAACACTAGCCGAAGTCCTTCTCCGATGCATAATGAGACGCATATGATGGGTATGATTTATTTTGAAAAGGAACATGAGAACTCTTCTGAGATCCTTGGGGGGCCACATGCTACTAAGTTTTTAGCGTTATCAGAGGTTGAGCGTGAGAGCAAGCCGGCAAAAGGAACCCAAGAGCAGTTTGCTAAGAATAGCGTGATGAAGACTTGTGAAGGTTCCAGCAATATTGGTATGAAACTCAGTGGCTAAGATGTCGTGCTTGATAATTTGGAAGATACTCCATTTCTTGGTCATTCGGAGTGGAGTTTTGGTGGTTTATTTTGTTGTCATTTTTGTTATCCGGGTTATTTCAGGGTTGTAATCCGGATACTGTCTTGTGACTCAAACCCTTCTGTCCTTTCACTTTGCCTTATTTGTTTAGTCGTAATAGTTTGTCTAGTGTCGTCTAGGTTTGTTCAAGGGTTGTAACCCTAGTCTAGTTTTCTTGTTTTGTTGTTTAAACCCTTTCACCGTTAGTCTAATGCAATTCTCCATGTCCTGCCATTTCTAGTCATTTTGTTTAGTTCTCTTCTCCTTTTACAGTTCTTGTCATGCTGGTTCAAGCGACATGACATGCACGCATAATTCTCAGCCTGGTTTTAAAAGTTAGTTTAGTAATGAAGCAATGAGATAATGTTGAAGATGATAGGGACACTCGAGGGAAATAAGTGAAACCGGGGCAGATAGAACATAAAGAAATACTGTTGAAATGCATCATGTCGCATCGGTTTGAAGCTAAAGGCAAGTTTTCCCCACGTTTACAGGGGCCGTTTGAGGTACCGTGTTTGTTATCCGATGGTGCTGGGTAATTGACAAATGTACAAGACTAATGTGCGAATATGGTCATTAATTCTGGTGCAATCAAAAGATGTTACGTATCCTTGTTTAATTGTGTGGTTTGTACTTGGTATGTTTTGGAGATTGGAATGACGAAGGCATTTTGTTCTGCTATCCAAACACTTTATCCTTTGTTACCCTTTTGACCCTCGGTTATTTTCTTGCATACCCCTCTTTCAGAGTCAATGATAAAACTCGTAAGCCCGAGCGGGGAAAGTAAGTGGAGAAACAAGACAAAAGCAGTGAAAAAGAAAAGAAAAGAAAAAGTACAGAAAAGAAAAGAAGAGAAAAGAAAAGAAACAGAAAAAAGGGAAAAAGAATAGAAAGGAAAAGAGAAGGAAAAGAAAAGAAACGAAACGAAAAAAGGAAAAGTGGAAGAAAGGAAAGATCGCAACAACAAAGTAATTTTATGGCCTGAACTACGTTTGACTTGATCCCGAAAGGGTACGTAGGTAGCCTCTCCCTGAGGTTTAGTCACACTAAAATAAAAATCCAAAAGTCCCCAAGAAGGAAACTGAGGCAAAAGTTGTGGTTGTTGTGAGAAATCTGATTCCGAAAGCTGTAATTTTGAACCCATGTTGAATTGTTTTGAGCCTTTGATACCTTTTCTTTCTAGACCTATCCAAAAGCCCACATTACGGTCCAAAGAAAGTCCTTCCAATCAGTCTTCAAGAAATGCCGAGTCAAGCGAGAAGAGGTGATTCATGCCAAGGGCAACACTCCGGTCCAAACGAAGGAAATGAAGAATGAGAGAGTCTTATTGATGAGAACCGTCACGGGTACCCCAAGATGATAAAAGATGAGAGAAATAAAAAATGAGAGAGTCTTATTGGTGAAAACCTTCACGGGCACCATGAGGCGACGGTAAGATGAGAGAAAGACCAAAATGAGAGATGCTTGATGGTGAAAACCCTTCGGCACTACAAGTCGAATAAGGATTGTGAATCAGATCGGGTAAGCGGAGAATTGAAGCCCAGTTTCGCGGCAAAAAGGTGCAACAAGAGCCGAACATAAGATTTTCTAAACAGAATCGGCTGCAGGTGCATGTCAAGGTCATTAGAGTCGGTATGCACATCCGATAGGTTTCTACTTTGTAGTTTTCTTGTCAGGAATCATCTCTTTCATTGTCCTCATACTATATTCCGTTTGTACTATTTACTTCCTCCTCTTGAGTCTGTCCGGTCATAACAAGTGAGAAGTGATTTCAAAATCTACCACCAAGCTTTCCAATTAAACAAAACGGGATCTGGTGAACACATCAAGGCGTCAAGTCAGGAAAGAACAGCAGGCACAATGAGTTGGCAACAAGCAACATGCTTTGGGATCCTTGTGAAATGCAACGGCTTGACATATGTCAATTCATAAACAATGCCACAAATGAAGAATTAGGGCGAACAATCAAAAGTATTTCCTATGATAAGCTTGATAAAAGGGTGTTAAACTAGTGATGAGCAAGACCTTCTAAGCAGAAGTCAATGTTGTCATGGAAAATGGGGGAGATGTAGACTTCAAGGATCGGACCAGGGGTTTGAGCCAAAAAAGAACAACATACATATTGAGTGGGTGGCAATTGACGTGCTTTGGGATTCGTGTAAAATACAAGGGTTTGGTACGTATCAATTCATGAGCAATGCCACAAGCTGGAAGGGGCTTATGGAACGGATCAAAGATATTTCCGTTGGTAGGATTGACAAAAAGGGTGGTGGACCAGTGACAAGTAAGATATTCCAAGTAGAAATCAAAGGTTATAGACCTCATGGCCAAGGCCGGTGGTTTAAATCAGGAAAGAGCAACATGCACACTGAATATGCTTTAGGGATCATGTGAAACACAAAGGTTTGGTAAATGTCGGTATAAGCGGTGCAACAGACAGAGGGTATTGGGTTTGGACGAGAAGAGGTATTTTCTGAGTTAAGGTTTACAAAGGAAGTGGTTAGTCCAGGAACAAGCAGGGTCTTCAAATAAAATCAGTTATCATGACAAGTGAGGGAGCAACAGAACTCAAGGCTGAGGCCAGTGGTTAGGTCAAGAAAGAATAGCATATACACGGAGTGGGGGCAATGGACGTGCTTTGGGATTCATGTGAGACAAAAGGTTGGGGAAGCGCCAGTTCATGCAACGCAACAACTAGAAGATATTGGGCCCGAACGGAGTAAGGTATTCTATGTGATGAGGAGGACAGAGAAAGGGGTTTAGTCCAGAAACAAGCAAGGTATTCTAGTAGAAATCAGTCTTCTTGGGAAGCGAAGGAGCAATCTCCCTCCAAGTTCAAGGCCACAAATGAACTACCACATTTTAAACTAACAAGATTGTTCTTTGATTGAAACAGGGGCAGAAGTTTCGGAGAAATCCTCTGTAAGGAAAGGCAACACCCAAATAGGTATGACTGGAAATGCTCAGGGCCCTCCTAAAAATGAGACTTAGTTTAAATTTCTAAACAATCATGAGTAGCATAATATAGCATAAATGTACCCCAAATGAGCATAAGCTTGCATGTTTAAGATGAGATTCAATTAGCAGTTTTCAGGACCCTCCTGGATAACGGGACGTAATTTTAAGGTCGGTCCAGATAACAAGATATAGTGGGAGTCGTACCTTTAATAGATATAACTTAGGTTAAAACCGTCTTTTAATTAGAAGTTGTCAGGACCCTCCTGGATAATGGGGAGTAGTTAAGACCTCTTTGATAACAACGTAGTGGAAGTAATACCTTTAGAAGATATAACTTAGGTTCGTAATTGTTAGAAGCTATCAGGACCTCCCTGGATAATAGGACTTATCTTTCAAATTCTTATAATAGTTGGTAGAATAATTCAGTTTAACACTCACCCATGTGCCCAGCTACCAAACTGGGGTAGAAAATTTTCTTTGTTTGTCTATTTTGTTACAGTCAGGAGCCCACCTAGAGAATAAGGGAATACTTTTCAAGTTCAGCAATCAGGAGCCCACCTGGAGAACAAGGGAATACATTTCAAAATCAGCAATCAGGAGCCCACTTGGAGAACAGGGGAATATATTTCAAGTTTCAGCAATCAGGCGCCCACCTGGAGAACAAGGGAAGTACAATTCAAATTTTAGCTTTCAATTTTTTAATATTTGATAACATGCTGTGCCCACCCAACAAACTGGGGCAAAAATTTTCTTTGTTTGTCTATTTTGTTGAAGTCAGGAGCCCACCTGGAGAACAAGGGAATACTTTTCAAGTTCAGCAATCAGGAGCCCACCTGGAGAACAAGGAAATACTTTTCAAGTTCAGCAATCAAGAGCTCACCTGGAGAACAAGGGAATACATTTCAAGTTCAGTAATCAGGAGCCTACCTGGAGAACAAGGGAATACATTTCAAGTTTCAGCAATCAGGCGCCCACCGGGAGAACAAGGGTAGTGCAATTCAAATTTTAGCTTTCAATTTTTGATATTTGATAACATGATGTGCCCCAACCCCCAAACTGGTAGAAAATTTTCTTTGTTTGTCTGTTTTGTTGAAGTCAGGAGCCCACTTGGAGAACAAGGGAATACATTTCAAGTTCGGCAATCAGGAGCCCACCTGCAGAACAAGGGAATACATTTCAAGTTCAGCAATCAAGAGCCTACCTGGAGAACAAGGGAATACATTTCAAGTTTCAACAATCAGGCACCCACCTGGAGAACGAGGGAAGTACAATTCAGATTTTAGCTTTCAATTTCTAATATTTGATTACATGATGTGCCCAGTCACCAAACTAGGGCAGAAAATTTTCTTTGTTTGTCTATTTTGTTGAAGTCAGGAGCCCACCTGGAGAACAAGGGAATACCTTTCAAGTGTCAGCAATCAAGAGCCCGCCTAGAGAATAGAGGCATATATTTCAAATTTCGGCAGTCAAGCATCACTCGGATGAAGGGCAATACATCTCTGATCACAATTTAAGGCATCAACGTAAGACTTCCAAAGGAAGGATACAAGTTCAAGGCAACAAGAACTGCAAGATCAAGACATAGATAGGACTTTTTGTAATTCATAGCTCATAGCTTAGTCTAGATTCTTTTATTTTGACTTGGTGTAATAAGTAGGTCAGCAAGTAGTAGCAGCAGCAACAGCAGTGAAAACACAGCTCCTGGTAGTCCCAGCTACCAAACCTTCCCAAACTACACTAACCTGATTCCTTTTTAGCCAAGGATATGTATGCAACCTCAGAAGCAGGGTGCGGTCAAATCTTTCAAAAAATGCTTCATACGGAGTATTCGAACGGGCAGAAATCGCTCGTATCCTCTCACTTATCTTTGCGCGAAAACTCTTCGTGTTCCCGAGCAAAGAGGGGCAGCTGTGAGCATGTGATTTTTGCCCTATATGAATTATTCCCAGAAATTCAAATAAAATGATTTATTTCATTATTTTGCAATTTTGTGGATTTTTGGTGACGTTTTATGTTAATTGATTGCATTTTATTTGTGCATTTTAATTAGTGAAAAATACAAAAAAAAAAATACTTGGCATTTGCATTTAGGAGTTAATTTCATATTTTAGGATTAATTAGTAGTAAAGTTATATTAAAAATAACTAAAATAGCAAAAATTAGTTCTTTAGCATTTATACTCTTAATTGTCTTGGTTTGTGTTTAATTAGGAATTATGGTATTTGGAAATTGAATAATATAATTTTAGAAGTCAATTTAGGTTTCTATTTGTTGATTTGGCATTTAATAAAATCAAAAAATATAAATACAAAATAAAACAAAAGAAAAAGAAGAAAAGAAAAAGAAAAGAAAGCTATTAAAAAGAAAAGAGGGCTTGTCTTGAAGGACCCAGAACTGGGCCATTTATAATTAATTATGTCTTATCCCAAACAATACACACCAGTCTAGGCCCACATTCGTACCCAACCTGGTCCACCCCGTTACTTAACCAAACGACCCCGTTTCGATGATTGTTAATCCCAGCCGTCGAGGATCTCTGATCCAACGGCGGGGACCTGGTTTAATATTCATATTTAATGGTCGAATCGCCCCTCTACCCCCAAGCATTTGTCTTCTTCACCCCATATATAGACCCTGTAACGCCGCCGTGTTCTGCCGCCAGAAATCGCCTCACGGTGGCGGTCAGTCTCCAAACACAACCAAAATTACACCCCTTACTCCTCTCCCCCTCCTCGTTACAAATCCACAACCGGTTCCCCTCGAATTCCACCCAAACTCGTCGAATCGTGGATTAAAGGATTCCGGCCAAAACCCTAGGAGACCCAATCCCGTCCAAATTAACACCATATAACCATCTTGTTCTCCTCTCTCAAACTCCCCAAACCCCGTCCCTCGAATCTAAACAGAACTTATCGAATATTAATTTGAAGTTTCCGGCCAAAACCCTAAGTTCTCAAAACCCCACCAAATTGACACCACGTGCCCCCCTCGCCTCCCTCGTGTTGAGTTCATCATCATTGGCACTCGAATCTAACTGGAGAGGTGCTAATTTCGAATCTGAGAAGTGGCCTGATTTTAGAAATTATACCAGTGAGTTTTTCTTTTAATTTTGTGTTTTCTCCCATGTCTGTGTTGCTTCATGATTGATTAATTAGTTCTTTTCATTTTTGTTATAATTTCAAGTAATTAGTTTAGGTTTTGTCTGCACTTCTGAGTCAATAATATGTTCTATTATGTTGATATATGCAGTAGCATGAATTTTTCTGTTATGTTTCTCTTAAGCATACTTTCTTGTGTTAATCCGTAGTTAGTATTCTAGGTTTGGAAGTTTGATTAGTTTAAGTTTGATTAATATTCAAGTTTCACTGATTTTATTATGGTTACTTCATTAGTTGGTTTGATTGTTAATGGTAACTGGTAACTTGAAACTCAGTAGTTAGTTTAGATTTAGGATTTGGATTTGAACCTGGTTCAAACTGACTAAAATTGCTGAATGATTGTTTAACCATGGTTAGTCAACAAGGTTGGGGTGGGTTAGTAATTTCTGGCTAGTGAAAAGGGTAATTTAGGGAAATCCATTTAGTGACTGCATTTAGAAACTACTAGAAGCTCCTAGAAGGGGTTTTTAGTTAAAAGCTCAGATTTTAAGTGGTTAAGCTTGAGAAACAAGTCAGTAAATAGGGGACTATTTGGTTAAAACTGAATAAATAAAAGAGGGACTAATAGTGTAAATAGAAAATTTAAGGTCTGCTCTCATTTTGCCTATAAAAGGCAGTGTATACTAATGCTGCATTGTGGGCCGGTCCTGGACCGGGCCCGCGGTCCTAACGGGCCTAACGTGCCTGGTGGGCCGGTCTTGGCGTGCTGGGCCTATATGGTGCAAAAAGTCTGTGGCGGGCCGGGCACAAGATGTATGCCCACGAGCCGGGGACTGCGAAGCCCGGGACTGGCTGGCGAGCTTGGGCCGGTCCTAGCGGGCCTCAACGATAAAATTTAAAATTTAAAAAAAAAAAAAGCCAACTGTCAAAAATTTAAGAAATAGCTGTTGGGCTGCATTTTTGACAGTTTAGAAGTTGCAAAAATAGCCATTTGGCCCCCAAACTTTATTTTAACCCCAAACTTTATATAATTACACTTTTTTCCAATAGGTGATCATAGAGCATCTATGAGGGAGAGCTTGGAAAAATCAGTGCTATTCAGAGATTGGATCCGCTCGGA
>MU733053.1:20012-40975 GCA_026770625.1 Nicotiana glauca | reverse complement strand
TTTTCTAAAATAATATTCTATAAAATTGTAAAATCATTACTAATTAATCAAAACAAACTATATTATGACATGAAGCTATTTTTGATATTTTTAAAATTATACTAAAATAATATAAAAAGATTAAAAATCCTATTAGAATTAAAGTAATATATTATAATAATACTAAAATTCATTCACAAAAATAATTATAATAATGGTAATACTAATAGAATTTGTATAGCAATATGAATATTAAAATATATATATATATATATATATATATATATTCAAATTTCAAGCTGGTGTGTCGCCTGATGAGTTTTTATTTTTTTATTTTAGCATATCGAGACTAGGATGTCCCTTGATCATATTCAATAGCTAAAACGTTTTTGTAAGAAACACTTAATTCCTCCTTAGATTAATGTGTTAACGTGGTGTCTCCATTAGAAACAATTATCTTATATTTTATAACATTAATAATTTGTAACAACGGTACGTTATTCCTAGCGAGTCCGAAACTTTTCTAATGCCTTTTTGGGCAAAAAATACATTTCTACTACTATAAAAAAAGTTACATAAATAACCAAAACGCAGTATAATACTGCATTTTATTTTAACGAAAAGTTAGCCGTTAAAGTAAAACGCAATACTATACTGCGTATTATTAAAAAAATAATTTTTTTAAAGGAAATCGCAGTACAATACTGCATTTTCCTTTAAAGGAAATAAAGCCCTTCTTCTTCCTTGGACAACGATAGAACTTCCATTAAAAAGCTCCCCTGCTCCGCTGTTGGTACCCCCCGCAAATTAAATTTTTTTTTTGGGCCCCACCTATCACGCAGAAAACAAAGAGTGTAGGTCCCGCACATAAGACAAGCTTTGGATTCCTTCATTCGGGTGCAAAAATTCGATTTGAATCAATTTCAAAAAAACTTAAATCGAGGTATTTCGATTTTGTTTATGTCGAAACTCGTATAGTACATGCATATTTGTCTTGTTGAATATGTTTCCATGTTAATTTGTATTATATTTGTGTTTAAATTTGTATCTTATTTATACCTGGATTGATTTATTAGCTTTGGGATAAAAAATTGTTAAAATTTGATAAATAATTTTTATTGTTAATGTTATGTTTTTATTTGGTTAAATAATAAATAAATATTATTTATTTAGTTTGTTGTTCATATTTGTATGTTATGTTTGTTGTTTTTATATGTAATAGTGATATTTTAGCGTAGTAAAATATAGAGCCTTTTAGCGTAGTGAAATATAAAGCCTTTTAGCGTAGTAAAATATAGAGTCTTTTAGCGTAGTAAAATATAGAGTCTTTTAGCGTAGTAACTACAAACTCTATCCAATTACACTTTACAAAATTAATTATTTAATTTATAAAAATAAACTTACAAAAGTAACAAATTAATATATGTTGTCAAATTAACTCAAATATCGAGCCTGGAACTCATAGATAATTGCTCAGTCCAATTCAATAATTAATTATTTAATTTATTAAATTAACAAAATTATAAAAATACTGAAATTGATACGCATAATAATTAAGGATAACTTGGTGCTACCAGACGTCAAATATCGAACCTGGAACCCATACATAATTATTCAGTCCAATTCAATAATTTTTAATTTCATTCCTTAAACTAACAAAATTCTATCGGTAACTGAAATTGACACGCATAATAATTAAGGATAACTTGGTGCTACCGGACCTCAAATATCGAGTCTGGAATTCAAAGATAATTATTAAGTCCAATTCATTTTAATTTAATTTATTAAGCTAACAAAATTCTAAAAATGTTGAAATTGATACACATAATAATTAAGGATAGCTTGGTGCTACCGGGTCTCAAATATCGAGCCTGAAACCCATACATAATTATTAAGTCTAATTCAAGAATTTTTAATTTAATTTACGGAAAAAGGGCCAAAAATACCCCTATCGTATGGTAAATGGTTTATAAAAGCCCCCCGTCCATCTATCCGTCTGAAAATATATAGTACGTTATTTTTAATTTCAAATTTACCCCCGCGACTAACAGAATTCCATGTGTGCATCTCATTAACTGATGTGGCCTTATTTCAGTTGTCCACGTGGATCAGTGGGGCTAACATTATCTTTGGGTATTTTTTACCCATTAAATCGATCCGACCCATTTCTTTTACCTATGGGTCGGTCTTTTAACCCTAAACCCATATTTTTACTCGTTTTCTTCCCCAATTTAGAACATAGGTCATCAGTTCCTCTATTCCCCTTTCTTCTTCCCCAAAATTTCTCTTTTACAACTAATTAAATCTTGTCTTTTCCCTTCGAAATATCTGAAAATTCTGTCTCTTCTGGTTCATCGCGTCTTTGTGGTTGTGGTTTTAACTGCAAATCATTTTGTGGATAAGACTCAATTGAACGGTAGTCGTCGATTCTACAAATGCCCTCGTTTTGACGAGGCCTCTTCCTGTGGTTTGTGGGAATGGCGGAATGAAGAGATGCCACCACATGCGACGATGCTAATTCATAACTTGAATACTTCATTGAAGTCAGTGAAAGTTGAAAGAAATTATCTGAAGAAGATGGTGGCTAACCTGAAAGTTGTTGTTTCTGCTGAAAGACTGAAAATGGAGAAAATAATGGAAGAGGCAGAGGGAATTAATTCAGCAAAATTACAGAAGGTTGCTAGGATGGAGGCTCAACTACAAAATATGAAGTTGTTTATTGTGTTTTCTTGGATTGTCTTTGTGTTAGTACGAATTTTCAAGATGATGTAGTGTAGTTATGTTATGGTGTAGTTATGTTATGATGCAGAAGTTTGAAGTTTATGTATTATGTTTTGATGAAGTTTGAAGCTAGACCACAAAATTGAAATATGAAGTTTGCAGATGTTTATGTATTAGTTTATGTTTTTTTTTCCTTTTTCTGCATTTGTAATGTTTATGTATTATGTTTCCTTTTGTAATTCTGCATTTGTAATGGTTCTCTTTTGGTATGAAATGAAGTTTGTTACCATTATCTTCACTCTCACACAATATTTAAATTCTGCATTTGTAAAGGTGGACATGCACAGACTATCACAATAACAACTTGAAATCTCTTATAGATAGACAAGAAGAACATTGCCATTAATCGAGTAGCAAATTTACATTGTTTCAAGATTTAAGCCCAACAAAACATTTCTATTAGACAAGTAAATGTGTGATCCAAAAACCTGTACCACTGTCACAACATTTACTTGTCTAAAAACCTAGAACATAAACAAACATCATGTACTCAAATAGTCATGCAAAAAAAGGATTTTAATGTATATTACATTCATAATTTCTTGCTACACTACTCTCCCTTGCCCCTCCCCTTGCCTCTTCTAGCTTTGAGTTTGCCAATCGTTTTCTCTTTCACCCCCAACAATTGAGCTGTTGTCATTGCTTCCTTCCCCTTCCAGGTAGTTTTCTTTGGGGAGTATGGTAGTTTTGTTGGTTGTGAGCTACCAGTGTGATCACTTGCGAATGGTATCTTCCTAATGCCAGAATTTTGTTGATTCCTACGTTGAAGTCTAGTCTTAATATCAGACACAACCTTAGGCCTCAAGACTGGGTCAGAATCTGCACTAGAGTCTACTTGAATAAGCATTCTTCTGCTCTGAATACTTTGAGTGCTGGAGTGCTGAGTTGGCATTTGAGTGTCCTGACTGGATTGCTGACTTGGTTGCTGAGTGTCATGACTGGATGGATGAGTTAGCTGCTGAGTGGTGTGAATGGATTGCTGAGTTGGCTGCTGAGTGTAATGACTGGATGGTTGAGTTGGCTGTTGAGTGTTCTGACTGGATGGTTGAGTTGGCTGCTGAGTGTTCTGACTGGATTGTTGGTCTTGTGCTTTAAAACCTGGAGTAGGGGCCATAAAAAAATCTGATTCTTGGTCTTCATTTGTCTGAGTGTGGTCTTGCACTTTCTTTGACTATAATTATAATCAAATATATATGTTATCTTGTGAGTAAAAAAATAGATTGTGAGTATAAATAATAGATAGAAAGCATACCTTGTTGGCTAATGGACAACTTCTTTTATTATGATTTGGTTGGTCACAAAAACTGCAAGTCATCTGAAGACCCTTCCTAGATGTTGACCATTTTCCTAGCTTCATCCTTCTCTCTTGACCTTTTCACTTTAGGTCTACCAACCATCTTTGCTAGTGGTGGTGGATCCATGGCTTGGTGTGGCTCAACTTTCCAGAATCTTTCACCTTTAACAGGCTGCAGTTTGTGATGATACACCAACTGCCAGGCTTGTTTGGAATACCACCAGTGAATCCCAATTGTTGGGTCTTGTTTCTTATATAAATGCCCTGATAGCATGAGCACAAGGTATTCCAAACAAGTCCCAAAGCCTGCATGTGCACCTTTGTTGCTCCAGAATCACTGTGTGCCTGTCTTCACCCTCACTTATTTCAAAACCCCTTTCTCCATTAAAATTTTCCTTGCATTTTGAACCCATCTCTCTCTAATCATTGTATAAATCCATTGCATATGGGCTGTATTCACCTCTCCAAGTGTTAACTTCTTCTGCTCTATCCTTTAGTTGATTCATCACCTTCAATAGTTAATCAGTAACATAGTAAATCAGTTTCTAATCAACAGTATGAAATCAGTTACATAGTAATTAGTCAACAGTAGTAAATCAGTAGTTAATCAACAGTATTAAATCAGTAAACAAGCAGTTAATCACCTTCACTCTTATATCCTCAAGCATCTTCACTATTGGCTTATGTCTAGCTTCAAGAATCCAAGAGTTGAAGGACTCTGTAAAGTTGTTGTCCACCATTGGATTCTTACATTGGGTATCAAAGTAAGCTCTACACCAAGTTACTGGAGGATAATTCAGCAAGTCCCTGACAGCATCCTCAGAAACTTCACCTAACTGTTTCAGCATGTCCTTAAATTCCTCTTCATATGTGCTCCAAGAACACCGCCACATTAACTTTTTCATCTCATAAGTATTCCATTTTTTGCTCCAATTTGCTTCAATATGCTTTGCACAATATCTGTGATATGATTGTGGACATACATTCCTCACATCATCTAACAAACCCTACACATGAAGAAACACTACATCAACAAAGAATGTGCTAAATGTAAAAATCTGCTGAATGTAAAAATCTGCATATGGTAACATACCTTCTGCATATCTGACATGAATGTGTACCCTTCACCATCTTTCAAGTCCAAAGAAGCCTTCAAGTTCTCCATGAACAACTGCCAGGTTGTCTTTGTTTCCTTATCCACTACAACCCAAGCTAGTGGATAAAAATGCTTGCAAGAATCTTGAGAACAAGCAACTAACAACATCCCTTTGCATTTGCCTTTTAAAAATATTCCATCTAGACCTATAAAAGGTCTCAAACCTACTTTGAATCCACTCTTGAGGGCTTGGAAACTGACATACATCCTCAAAAATCTTCTCTTACCTTCCTCCATTGCATCCTTGGATATCTGTATCACCACATCAGTACCAGGGTTTGTTTCTCTCAACTCTTGAGCATATGCCTCCAATTTGTTGTACTCATCCAAGTAAGAATCCTCCAATTTCTCTAAAACCATTCTCTTTACCCTTTTTAACTTTGAGTCATTCACATTCAAACTAAATCTATCCTCTAAATCAATCTTCATCTCTTTAATCTTAAACTTAGGATTATTTTGAATCTTTCTCTTAAAATAATGTGCTAAAGCGGCAAGAGTAGCTCTTCTGTTCTCAAAGACTTCACCACAATCATGTTCATCCCTCCAAGTTTTTATCTTTACCCCTTGATCTTTGCCATCCTTAGAAATAAGACATTTAAAAGGACACCCTATCTGACACTTGTATCTAAGTCTTCTCTTATCACTCTTATCTACCTTAAGGCCCCTCTTATTATACACAACATAATAACCAATAACCTCCTTAGCTTCAGTAAGATCTTTGAAAGTCATACCCTTTTCCAATGTTTTATACCTATCAAGGTTGTCAGTTACCTCACACTTCTTCTGCCTCTCAAATAAACCTAGGGTATCACTATCATAATCACTATCACCACTTTCAATATCTGTATCATCTTAAGTACTATCACAGTCAGAAGCTACAACAAAAGGTGCACTATCTATTGCTGTTGTATACTGGGTAAATACAGGAACATTTACAGTATCCTCTAATAGGTGAGTTTGAAACCAAAAGAACACAATATTCACAATATTCGAATCCTCAAATCCAAAGATGCCGGAGTTTGAAACCAAAAGAACACATACCAGCACATACAAAATTACTAATATAGTCACAATTTATTCAAGCATGCCATAAATCAGTACAAGATGAAGTGCAAAAATGAAGATTCAAATTTGACAACTAAAGGAAAACCAACCTTAGTTAAGCTTGACTCACCGACTTCGAACTCGAACGGATAACATCGACAAATCAACAACCTCATAACCGAACTTTAGACGAATTCTATGAAGGAAAATCGAAACAGAAATTGAAATTATTTTTCGTTTTTGTTTTTTCGAATCTGAGCTCCAAATTGAAACGAAGAAGATTTAAAATCAGAACAAAAATGGAAAGAGGGGTCTGGTTTTGAAGTCCAGGGGTCGCTGGTGTTGTATATGTCGCCGGCGGCGGGAGATGTTTCTTGGGTGAAGGCGACGACGACTGCTAGAATTTCTTTTCCGGCGGGTAATCGGCGTTGTGGTGGTGCCACTGAAGGGTGGTGGTCGTCCTCCATTGAAGGAAGTGAACAGTGGTCAGGGGTCTTTTGTTTTGTGTGTTGTCCTCGTCTGGTGATGAGTGTTTAAGGCTGAGTAGAGCTCTCATTGTTGCTCTGTTTTGTGTGTGTTGAAGAAGATTAGCGCTGGGTGGGGGGGTCATTTTTTTTTGCAGCTTTTGCAGCGTCGAGCTCTTTTTTTTCTTCCAGGTCTTAGGCGTATTTAGGTGTATTATAGAATCTAGGTTTTAGGGTTGGGAATTGGGTTTGTTCAACCCGGTTTGGGCTAGGTAGGGAAAGATTTGGGCTTTTAAAATGGTTTGGCCCAATTCAAATTAGAAGCACCTTTTGTTTCAATTTTCTTTTCTTTTTGTTTAATTAATGAAAAACCTAAATTAAACTTCCTAAATTTATTCAAATTATAAAATTAAGCTAATTATCTAACTATAATGTTTATAAAAACTAATTGATCCTAAATTTAAATAGAAAAATTAAAAATCCAAAATTTCAAAGCTAAGAATGTAAAAATGAGCTATTTTTTTGTAATTTTCATTTTTAATCCTACAATGTGAACAAAATCTAAATGAAATGCATGATATTTTTTTATTTTTAATGGAAATTAAATATGCACAATAATGCAAATAATTAACAAAATTCTACGAAAATTCCTATAAAATTGCAAAAACTGGGAAAAATTATTTTCTGATATTTTATGGGAGTAATTCATATAGGGCAAAAATTACGTGCTCACAGCTGCTCCTCTTTATTCGAAAACACGAAGAGTTTTCGTGCAAAGATAAAGTGAGCGGATACGAGCGTTTTTGCCCATTTTGAATGCTCTGTGGGAAGCATTTTTGAAAGATTTGACCGAACCTTGCTTCCGAGGTTGCCTACATATCCTTGGCTATAAAGGAATCAGGTCAGTGTAGTTTAGAAGTGAGTGAGATGATGGAGTATGCCGAGGTGAAGAGGCAGTCGAAGTGCCGTTCCGTCGAGGTTCCGGTCCACGGTCCTGTTATTACATCAAAATCAAAATAAATGAAAAAGACTAGCTAAGACTATCAACTACGAGTTACAAGATTCCTATCTATAAGTCTTCTGAAGCTTGATCTTGAGTCTTGAATGGTTCTTCATGCAGACTTTGGATCTGAACCTTGATGCTTGCTAGTTGCAGGTGCTAATTCATTCTTCCTCAGCTTTTCGGACCAAACCCGGACAACACCCCATGCTTGTGACTCCAATCATGTCTTAAGCAATTCACATCTTTCTCTACTTCTGCATTTAACTTCTTGCCCTTCTCCTTTTTTCTTTATTATTTTGGATTGTGACAACCTTCCGCTGGTCGTCTCGGACTATTGACTCGCGTTCTTTCCGCAAGCCTCTTTTGTTGCTGACTTGAATTGCATTATGAAGTGTTTTTCCCTTTCTCTGAGTGATGCTTGACTGCTAAGACTTGAAACATATGCCTCTGTTCTCCAGGCGGACTCCTGATTGCTAAAACTTGAAATAAATGCTTATGTTCTCCAGGTGGGCTCCTGATTGCTAAAACTTGAAATAAATGCCTATGTTCTCCAGGCGGGCTCCTGATTGCTAAAACTTGAAATAAATGCCTCTGTTCTCCAGGCGGGTTCCTGATTGCTAAAACTTGAAATGTATTCCCTTATTTTCCAGGTGGGCGCCTGATTTCAACAAAAATAGACAAAACAAAGAAAATTCTCTATCCCAGTTTGGTGGCTGGGCACATCATGCCAAATATTACTAAAAATTTGAAAGCTAGAACCTGAATTGTACTTCTCTTGTTCTCCAGGTGGGCGCCTGACTGGTGAACTTGAAATGTATTCCCTTGTTCTCTAGGTGGGCGCCTGATTGCTGAAACTTGAAATTTATTCCCTTGTTCTCCAGGTGGGCGCCTGACTGCTGAACTTGAAATGTATTCCCTTGTTCTACAGGTGGGCGCCTGAATTCAACAAAATAACAAACAAAGAAGATTTCTTGCCCTAGTTTAGTGGCTGGGCGCATCATGTTACCAAATATTAAAAATTTGAAAGCTAAAATTTGAATAGTACTTCCCTTGTTCTCCAGGTGGGCGCCTGATTGCTGAACTTGAAATGTATTCCATTGTTCTCCAGGTGGGCACCTGATTTCTAAATTTGAAATATGTTCCCCTGTTCTTCAGGTGGGCGCCTAATTGCTGAACTTGAAATGTATTCCCTTGTTCTCCAGGTGGGCGCCTGATTGTTGAGCTTGAAATGTATTTCCTTGTTCTCCAGGTGGGCGCCTGATTGCTGAACTTGAAATGTATGCCCTTGTTCTCCAAGTGGGCGCCTGATTGGTGAACTTGAAATGTATTCCCTTGTTCTCCAGGTGGGTGCCTGATTGCTGTAACTTGAAATGTATTCCCTTATTTTCCAGGTGGGCTCCTGATTGCCGTCACTTGAAATGTATTCCCTTGTTCTCCAGGTGGGTGCCTGACTTCAAAAAAATAGGCAAACAAAGAAAATTTGCTGCCCCAGTTTGGTGGCTAGGCGCATTATGTTACCAAATATTAAATTGTGAAAGCTAAAATTTGAATTGTACTTCCCTTGTTCTCCAGGTAGGCGCCTGATTGCTGAACTTGAAATGTATTCCCTTTTTCTCCAGGTGGGCGCCTGACTTCTGAACTTGAAATGTATTCCCTTGTTCTCCAGGTGGGCGCCTGACTTCAACAAAATAACAAACAAAGAAAATTTCTTGCCTCAGTTTGGTGGTTGGGCGTGTCACGTTACCGAATATTAAAAATTTGAAAGCTAAAATTTGAATTGTACTTCCCTTGTTCTCCAGGTGGGCGCCCGATTGCTGAACTTGAAATGTATTCCCTTGTTCTCCAGGAGGGCGCCTGATTTCTGAATTTGAAATATGTTCCCTTGTTCTCCAGGTGGGCGCCTGATTGCTGAACTTGAAATGTATTCCCTTGTTCTCCAGGTGGGCGCCTGATTGCTGAACTTGAAATGTATTCCCTTGTTCTCCAGGTGGGCGCCTGATTGTTGAAACTTGAAATGTATTCCATTGTTTTCCAGGTGGGCGCCTGATTGCTGAAACTTGAAATGTATTCCCTTGTTCTCCAGGTGGGAGCCTGATTGCTGAACTTGAAATGTATTCCCTTGTTCTCCAGGTGGGTGCCTGACTTCAACAAAATAGGCAAACAAAGAAAATTTGCTGTCCCAGTTTGGTAGTTGGGCACATATGTGAGTGTTAAACTGAATCGTATTGCCAAATGTTACTAAAAATTTGAAATCTAGGTCCTATTATCGAGATATGTCCTGACAACTCTTAACAACACAACAATTTTACATCTAAGCTATATCTTTTAAAGGTATGACTTCCACTATATCTCGTTATCTAAGCAGACCTTAAACTACGTCCCATTATCCAGGAGGGTCTTGAAAACTTCTAATTGAATCCTATCTTAAACATGCAAACTTTGAAACCAACTTATATTTCCTTTGGGTACATTTATGCTAAATTATGCTACTCATGATTGTTTTGAATTTAAACTAAGTCCCATTTTCCAGGAGGGTCCTGAGAATTTCCAGTCCTACCTGTTTGGGTGCTGCCTTTCCTTATGGAGGGTTTCTCTGAAGCAAATGACACTTCTGCCCCTATTTCAATCAAAGAAAAATCTTGTCAGTTTAAAATATGGTGGTTGGTTTGTGGCCTTGAACTTTGAGGGAGATTGCTCCTTCGCTTCCCATGATGACTGATTTCTACTCGAAGACCTTGCTTGTTTATGGAATAACCCCTTTCTCTGTCGTCCCCATCACATAAAATACCTTTTCTCCATTCGGACCCAATATCTTTTATTAGTTGCATTGCATGAACTGGCGCCTCCCCAACCTTTGTGTCTCACATGAATCCCAAAGCACGTCCATTGCCCCCACTCCGTGTATATGCTGTTCTTTCTTAACTTAACCACTGGCCTCAGCCTTGAGGCCTGTTGCTTCTTCGTTTTGATTTCCATTCGACGACCTTGCTCGTTCCTTGACTAACCACTTCCTTTGTCGCCCTTAACACCGAATATACCTCTTCTCCGTTCAAACCCCATAACTTCTATTTGTTGCATTGCTCCTGAACTGACATTTACCAATCTTTGTGTCTCACATGAACCCCAAAGCATGACGCTTCTCAACCCCCTCATTGCGTATGCTGTTCTTTCTAAACCACCGGTCCTGTCCTTGAGGTCTACGGCTCCCTCATTTTCCATGATAACTTTGATTTCTGCTTGGAAGATTTTGTTCGTCACTGGTTTACCACCCTTTGTCAATCCTATCACAGGAAATACCTTTGATCTATTCACCCTAATCCCTCATCTGTTGCATTGTTCATGAATTAATATATACCAAGCCTCTGCATTTCACAAAGATCCCAAAGCCTGCTGATTATTGCCATCTCAGTGTGCTTGCTGTTCTTTCCTGACTTATGATGCTTTGATGTGTTCACCAGATCCCGTTTTGTTCAATTGGAAAACTTGGTGGCAGATTTTGAAGTCATTTCTCACTTGTTATGACCAAACAGACTCAAGAGTAGGAAGTAAACAAAACAAAAGGAACATAGTAAAGGACAAAGGAAAGAGATGATTCCTAACAAGAAAGCTACGAAGTAGAAACCTATCAAATGTGGATACCAACTCTAATGATCATGACATGCAACTGTAGATATTGTGTCACGCAAATCTGATATTCAACTCCAGTTATACCCCCAAATCGTGAAACTGGGCTTCAATGCTTCGCTTATCCAATTTGATTCACAATACTTAACGAGTTGTAGTGCCCGAAGGGTTTTCACCATCAAGCCTCTCTCATTTTGGTCTTTCTCTCATCTCACTGTCGCCTTATGGTGCCCGTGAAGGTTTTCACCAATATGACTCTCTCATTTTTTATTTCTCTCAGCTCCCGTCGCCTTACGGTGCCCGTGAGGGTTTTCACCAATAAGACTCTCTCATTTTTATTATTTTTTCTGTTTGTACCGGAGTGTTGCCCCTGACATGAATCACCTCTACTTGCTCGACTTGGCATTTTTCGAAGACTGATCAGAAGGTCTTTCTTTGGACCGTAGAGTGGGCTTTTGGATATGGTTTGAAAGAAAGGGTATGGAAGGCTCAAAACAATTCAAATGGGTTCAAAAATTACAACTTTCGGAATCAGATTTCTTACAGCAACCACAATTTTTGCCCCAGTTTCTTTCTTGGGGACTTTTGAATTTTTATTTTGGTGTGACTGAACCTCAGAGAGAGGCTACCTACGTATCCTTTCGGAATCAAGTCAAACGTAGTTCATGTCACAGAAATTACTTTGTTGTTGTGATTTGTCTTTTCTTTTTCTTCCTCTTTCTCTTCTTATCTTTTCTTTTTTCCTTTTCTCTTTTTGTTGTTTTGTTGTTGTTTTTTTCTTTTTCCCTTTTTCCTTCTCTCTCTTTTCATTCTTTCCTTTTCTTTTTTTCCTTTACTTATATTTCACGCTTGTGTTTCTAATCTTGGCTACTGATTCCAAAAGAGGGGTATGAAAGGAAATAAACAAGGCTCAAAGGGGTAACAAAGGGTAAAGTATTTAGATAGCAGAACAATATGCCTTCGTCATTCCAATCTCCAAAACATGCCAAGTACAAATAACACAGTTAAACAAACCACAGAAAATATTCGTAACATCTTTTGATTGTACGAGACTTGGTAACCATATCCACACATTCGCTTTCTACATCTGTTGAATACCAAGCACCATTGGACAACACTCTCACTTTCCTTACCACGGACGCTCCTGACAATTTGGTTCGGGCTATATGTTCTATATGCCCCAGTTTCACATGGTTCGGGCTTCAAATGATCTCGAAGTGCCTTTACTTATTTCCAAATGTCCCTACATCTTCAACATTATTTCATTGTCTCATGACTAAACTGACTTTTAAAACTAGGCTGAGAATTATGTGTGCGTGTCATGTCACTAAAACCAGCATGAAAAGAATTGTGAAAAAAAAGAGAACTAAACAAAAGAAAATGGCTAGAAATAACAGAAAACAGGAAATTGCAACAGACAGGCGATGAAACGCTTCGAACAACAAGAGAAGCAAACTAGACTAGGGTTAAAACCCTGGAACAAATCTATACAGCACTAAACGAGTTACTACGACTAAACGAAACAGGAAAAATGAAAGGATAGAAGAGTTTGAGTCACAAGACAATATCCGGATTACAACCCTAACATAACCCGGACAACAGAAATGACAACAAAATAAACCACCAAAACTCGAATCTGGCTGACCAAGAAATGGAGCGCCTTCCCAATTACCATGGACGACATCTTAGCCACTGAGTTTCGCATCAATATTGCCAAGATCATTATCAACTTTAATCAACAAGTTCTCAAGAGGATTTGCATGCTCTCTGCCAATGTCATTGACCATAATTACCCCTTCTCGAATCATTCTTTCTATTTCCCTTTTCAAAGAGCGCCATTCTTCAATGCTATGCCCCTGGACATTAGGGTGGTACATGCATCGAACAGCAGGATCAAAGCCTTTTGCATTTGGGTCCGGAGTATATCCGAGGAGCTGCTCAGTCAGGCTAGAATGCTTTAACTTTTCAAACAAACTTGTGTAGGATTCTCCGATGGGCGTGAAATCACCTTTCTGCCTTTGTTTCCTTCCATCTGAGCCCAAACTCCCTAAAGATTTCTTCCGTTTTTTCCATTTTAGATAGGGAGGAGCGGTCTAGGGTAACGCCTAATTTGTATTGAAATCGCCCACAAAATATTGGGCCAAGTCGCCCAATGTATGCCACTTACCAACATCTTGATGAGTATGCCAGTCCACAGCTATCCCAGTCAGGTTTTCACTGAAATATGCCATCATCAAGTCATCTTTCTCTCCAACAATTCTCATTTTACTGCAAAGACCCTCAGGTGTGCTACCGGATCTCCACACCCATCACACAAGTTAAATCTGGCACTTTGAACCTCGTGGGCAAGCGGCGCTTTCGGGCCCCGGTATCAACCAACCCGATTTTGTTGTTGTCTGTCATTGCCTTTTGACTTTGTTTTGTAGAAAGAAATTATCACTTTAAAGCCACAAACCAACCACCTTTCTGCTATGAATATAACAAAATGAAGCCATCACGTTAGCGTTAGGGCATTTAACAGCAAAAATCTCACATTGCGTGCAATGCACCTAGTCACAGTTATCAGTTCTAAAATGACTTCGAGGGTACAAAGGTCAGTTGACATCATCCCAATTTGTTCATTTCGACCTCTCTCCTTTATTTTCTTTCCTCGCCCTTCTTTAACTCGCTCATTTTCCTTCCTCCTTTTTCTTTCTAATTATCGCTCTTTTTCTTCCTTCTCATTTTCACAACCCAAAATCCTACCTCTATTTTTTTCTTTCTTTTTCCATTTTTTTAATTTAATAAAAAAATGATTCGATCGAACCCTATGTAGGTTGCCTACGTATCATGACCCCGCATGAATAAGATCTTTGCGTAGTTCTGGAAGAACGAAAATAAAGCAAGCAATCCAACGTTCCTCTTTTTTTTAATGACTACTCTGATGAAAAAAAGAAGCAAATCTCTTTTTTTGAATTTTATAGACTTAATGTTCTATGACCTATTCTAAACTCAAGTTTAAGGGGTATGTCTTTTTTTCGCTTTGCCTTTTTTCTTTTGAAACAAACACCATACGAAAAATTATTAAGGAAAATCCCTATAAGGAAAAAAATATTTTTGACTTTTTTTCTTCTTCTTGTTTTTAGGAAGAAAATCTAGAGAACAAGCCACTGAAAAATATCAATTTTCATTTGATATCCTGACGCCAAATTTCAAAACAAGCAATGAAAAAGATAAAACAAAATATTTTTGGATTTCAATTTTGATTGCCTAAAGAAAAAAAAATCTAATGATAGATAAAGTATTTTTATTTTTTGTACAAGTACCCTAAAGTCCTAATGAAAAATAAAAGATTTTTTTTCATTTTTCAATAATTTTCCAAAGAAACACCTCAAAAGAAAATCTTTTCGGATTTTGGAATTAATACCTTAAAAAAAGCTTAAAAGAAAATTCTCTTTTTTTTTTTTAAATTTTAGTCCTAATATACTAAAGGAAACATAAAAACAGTTCATTTTAAGTCCTAGATATTAGTTGCCTAAAGGAAAAACAACCTCAAATTTTCTTTTTTTATTTCTAGAATTAGTATTCTAAAGAAAACTTATAACGGAAATATAAAATGCAACATTTTATTTTTGGATTTTTGAGTTACACCACGCCTTTTCAAATACAAAATAAAAGTACAATAACAAAAAATTTGACATTACTTATACAAAACTAAAAAGTAAAAGATGACATAAAAATAAAATAAAAATTTCCTCAAGCAACTTCTGAATGCAGCGGTCCTGGGGTATCTGTCTTGCTCAAACTCCGGTTGGGAAATTCAGACCTGTATAAGAAAACTTAAATCAACACTATGTGAGACAATAACATTCCCTATTAGACACATGCAAGACATGATTGCGATTATTTTTTTTTTTGCAAAATGACTTATTTAGCCAAAAGATGACAAAGAGTGCAAAATTTGGCTAAGATCCCGCAAAGCCAAGAACCTAAGATTTACTAGGAAGACCGGACCCTATGTGGGTTGCCTACGTATCCCGCCCCGGGAGACGAGAATCAGGTTCGCGTAGTTCGGGCAAATAAACTAACTATTTTCGAAAACAGGACTCTTTTTGACAAATACACTATTTCGGAAAGCAGAACTCTTTTTATATTTTCTTTTCAACGAGCTATTTGAAAATAAAACTCTTTTGTTTTCTTTTTATTTTTTATTGACAAATAAAACAAACCATTCTTTTTTTTAAGAACAAATTTTCATTTTTCCTTTTTTTTTTCCTAAAAAATTCGGCAGAGTTCCGACTCTATTTTGACATTGGTCATTTTTCTAAAACTGATAATTAACTCTCTACCCCGCTATTTTTCTCTTTTTTCAATATTCAAGCCGGTCAGCATGCGAGTCCGAGACAAATAGATGTACATGCAACACATAAGATGCATCAGGGTGATCTTTTCATTTCAGGTTACCTGTCCTAGACGGACCCAACCCCTGTATTGAGTCCCCTAAGTCACATGCACGTGATGCAAATAAGCGCTCCTACTAGGGATCCGGCATGGAGTCAAGTCATTCTAAGTTCAAAACCTGGGTATGTGTTCTAGACTGTGTACCCGAGCGGACAACTCGAGTCGAGGAGGGGGCTACGTACCGGGAACCAAAAGGCCATCCGACTTAGTAACTTGTCTGTCCTCTTTCTTATTTCAAGGTATTGACACTAATAGAATAGGGAGTCTCAACCAGTAAGCACATCCTCAGAGGTGAGAAGAGAAGGATTTCGACACAGTTTATATATACAGTTCAAATAATATCAAAGCGGTAAAAAGCAATATTTTGCACATTAGGCATGAAACATGTAGGAAAATCAGATAAAGCCAAATACAACAATATACCTAAGCTCGAATTCTGAACCCTGAACCGAAGTTCTAGGTCTTTTTCCCCAGCAGAGTCGCTAGAGCTGTCACACCTCCTTTTTTCTTACACCCCCCGGGAGAGGGTATAATAAAGGGAGTTATTTCCAACTTGAAGTGGCAATCGAAACGAGATTTATTTTTTAAAAATTCAGAGCCACCACTTGGGATAATTAATGGTGTCCAAAGTCACCGGTTTAAATCCCGAATCGAGGAAAAGAATGACTCTGTTAACAGTCCGCGAACCAGAAATCTGAGTAAGGAATTCTGTTAACCCGGGAGAAGGTGTTAGGCATTCCCGGGTTCCGTGGTTCTAGCACGGTCGCTCAACTGTCATATCTGGCTTAATTATCTGTTTTTATACAATTATGAACCTACGTGCAAATTTTAACTTTTTAACCGCTTTTATTCATATTTTTTAAAGAAGATTGCAACGTCATTAAAACACGTCTCGAACCACGTCACATAAATACACCCGTAATTTTGGACATATTTTAACTTCGTTGGGATTTGGATTTGGGTCACATAAATGTGCACCCGAAGTTAGGAAAGTAATGTTATTAAACACGCGCCTAAAGCAACTATGCGTTTACACTTTGCGAGGGACATGAAAATTTACTAAATGGCACGCCTCATTCTAAGGGAAAACAAGATTAATTAAACGAGGGTCATGCAATTGAGATTTTTGTTTGGCATGGGGCACCAAAGCTTCATAATGCATGCCTTTCCTACAGTACAATAATATCAATGTGTTATATGTGTAAAGGTCAGGAAGTGTAGCTTTAAATCCCATCTCTCTCAATAAATCTTCAGCCCACTCTACATCACCAGACTTACAACAGGCATGCATAAGCACGTTGTAGATATATATACATATATATTTGGAACCACCCCCATTTTTGCATCTTTTGTAAGTTTCCATAAAGTATCAGTCAACCCATCCTTGACCAATGAATTCAGAAGTATAGTGCAAGCATGTGTATGGAGCATAAGCTTACAAACTCTCATATGTTCAAAAACTTGAATTGCATCATGAGGTAGTTTTGAATTAGCATAGAAAATAACCAACAAACTTAAAAGATGCGAGTTTGCATTCTTGTCTGATTGGAGCTCACAAGGGCATTCGAAACTGTGTTAAACTATTATGTTAAATTTTAATCTAATTACTATGTTATCCAAACAAGTATCCTTCTGTATATTTACATTTGAACTATCAAACAAAAGAGGAGAAACAATAAATCATGAATATTTAAAGTAATTCCTAAACAAATATGCACAATATTCAAATCCTCAAATCCAAAGACGCCGGAGTTTGAAACCAAAAGAACATGTATCAGCACATACAAAATTACTAATATAGTCACAATTTATTCAAGCATGCCATAAATCAGTACAAGATGAAGTGCAAAAATGAAGATTCAAATTTGACAACTAAAGGAAAACCAATCTTAGTTAAGCTTGGCTCACCGACTACGAACTCGAACGAACAACATCGACAAATCGACAACCTCAGAACCGAACTTTAGACGAATTCTATGAAGGAAAATCGAAACAGAAATTGAAATTATTTTTCGTTTTTGTTTTTTCGAATCTGAGCTCCAAATTGAAACGAAGAAGATTTAAAATTAGAACAAAAATGGAAAGAGGGGTCTGGTTTTGAAGTCCAGGGGTCGCTGGTGTTGTATATGTCGCCGGCGGCGGGAGATGTTTCTTGGGTGAAGGCGACGACGACTGCTGGAATTTCTTTTCCGGCGGGTAATCGGCGTTGTGGTGGTGCCACTGAAGGGTGGTGGTCGTCCTCCGTTGAAGGAAGTGAACGGTGGTCAGGGGTCTTTTGTTTTGTGTGTTGTCCTCGTCTGGTGATGAGTGTTTAAGGCTGAGTAGAAGCTCTCATTGTTGCTCTGTTTTGTGTGTGTTGAAGAATAGCGCTGGGTGGGGGGGTCATTTTTTTTTTTGCTGAGAGCTGCGCAGCTCTTCGGCTTTTCCAGCGTCGAGCTCTTTTTTTTTTCCCAGGTCTTAGGCGTATTTAGGTGTATTATAGAATCTAGGTTTTAGGGTTGGGAATTGGGTATTGGATGTTGGGTCAATCCAGTTTGGGCTAGGTTAGGGAAAGATTTGGGCTTTTAAAATGGTTTGGCCCAATTCAAATTAAGAGCACCTTTTGTTTTAATTATCTTTTCTTTTTATTTAATTAATGAAAAACCTAAATTAAACTTACTAAATTTATTCAAATTATAAAATTAAGCTAATTATCTAACTATAATATTTATAAAAACTAATTGATCCTAAATTTAAAGAGAAAAATTAAAAATCCAAAATTTCAAAGCTAAGAATGTAAAAATGAGCTATTTTTTATGATTTTCATTTTTAATCCTACAATGTGAACAGAATCTAAATGAAATGCATGGTATTTCTTTTATTTTTTGGTATTTTTTTTATTTTTAATGGAAATTAAATATGCACAATAATGCAAATAATTAACAAAATTCTACGAAAATTCCTATAAAATTGCAAAAACTGGAAAAAATTATTTTCTGATATTTTATGAGAGTAATTTATATAGGAAAAAAATCATGTGCTCACAAGGTGAACACCAAATAATTGCACATTAGTGAAACCATCATTAATTAGGGCTTGAATCTTCCTAATTCCTTCATCCCCATCTAACAAAAACTACCTCCCAGAAGGGTCAAGAAATATTAGCTGTTGTACCTCAACATATCCTATAACTTCAGTGATTTCTTTACACAAATCAATATAAGAGAGATGGTCTAATTCATAGTCACTCAACACGTGCACATCTCTCTTATTATAAGACAACGTAGGTTCCAATACCCACTCACCCCCATAATTAAAATATAAGTTCAGTTTATCCACCATTCTTCTGATAAAATCACATGCAACAATAATAAAAAAGGGTAAATGGGACCACATCAACAGTATAATACAAAGCGACAGTAAAAATATAAAGATTTGAAACCCCACCATCAATTAAATATACAAATCGACAAAAACCATAGCTTTAATATGTAGGACCAATACGATACTGTCACGACCCGAATTTCCCACCATCGAGAGACAGCGCCGATGGCGCCTACTGTCGGAGCTAGTCAAGCCAAGCATTTAAAACCTTTTTGGATAACATCACAACAGTAATAACAATAATAGACCTTTAAATAAGAGCGAAAGTCTTTTATAACATAAATAACTGAAAATCCAGAATGCGGAAGCTTAATATTTCACTACCCAAGACTGGAGTCACTATCTCACGAACTACTAATGAATGCTACAAAATAAGTCTGAATAGAAAAAAAATACCCAGTGTCTGTCTCGGTACAATGAAAACAAACAGAAGATATAGAAAGGGACTCTGACCTGCGAACACCGGCTAGGCTACCTCGTAGTCCCTGGACTGAAGTCAGCTCCCACTCAATGTGCTACTGCTGTGGTCCAAAAGTTGCTCCAGTACCGTGGTATCTGCAAAAAGCACAGAAGTGTAGCATCAGCACAACCGACCCCATGTGCTGGTAAGTGCCTGGCCTAACCCCGCCGAAGTAGTGACGAGGCTAGACAGGACTACCAAATCAACCTGTGCTGTTCAATATATACATGTGCAGTAAAAGGAAAGAATACCAAAACTAAACAGTTAAAAGGGAGGGAAGCATGCTATGGGAGAGTACAATCCGGATATAAAAGTCATCAACTTAAATAAGAAACAGGGCACAACAATAATTAACAAAGAACAGGAAATCCAACATTTGCATGGCATCAACCTTTGTGCTTTTACTCTCATCCTCACCCAAGGCAATCAAATAAAATGCACGGCATCACCCTTCGTGCTTTTCCTCACATAACTCTCATTTCATGGCACGGAATGATCCTTCGTGCAATTATAGTCAAATCAGAGCACGGAATGTCCCTTCGTGCATAATATAATCAATAATGGCACGGAATGACCCTTCGTGTAAATATAATCAACAATGTCACGGAATGACCCTTCGTGCAAATATAATCAACAATGGTACGAAATGACCCTTCGTGCAAATATAATCAACAATGGCATGGAATGACCCTTCGTGCATCATCACTCTTCCTCACCCAAATCGCAATCACAACCAAACGGGCGAGGGAAATAAATAATAACAAGAAATGTCCCGGCAAGGAAAAAACACAATTAAGCAACTAAATCCCGGCAAGGGAGCGATGACAACAACTTACACATCCCGGCAAGGGAGATAATCACATCTCTTTCCAATTCTTTCATTTCTTACTCGATAGTATAGTTATCGTTTGAGCCAACGCTCCAAAGAATTCACAATTCATAATTTATCCTCAAACTTTTGACATTGTGTAGAAAATCATTAATTAGGTTGGAAGAGTCCCAAAGTATGCCAAAACAAGTACCAACAAAGACCCATAGTCATGCTAGACACCGGTGTATAGATACTCGTCACCATGCCTATACACCGTACTTGATCATTTAGCAATTAGCAATTAATAACACTCACATCCTATTCCCTCTAGCCAAAGTTAGATCAAACACTTACCTCGGTCCAAAGAATAGCAATCAACTCTCCAATACCGCCTTTCCTCTACAATTCGACTCCGAAACAATGGTATCTAGGCATAATTAATTCAATAATATCAATTAGGGCTCAACAACATAATCCCATATCCTAGAAATGAGTTTTCTAGCATTCTTCCAAAAATATCAAAATTCGACACCGGGCCCACATG
>MU733053.1:0-19383 GCA_026770625.1 Nicotiana glauca | reverse complement strand
AGCTTTGCGAACGCGAGGACTCAATTGCGAATGCGGAGAAGGAATCAGGGGAAGGTACGCGAACGCGAGCCTAAGGCCGCGAACGCGAAGAAGGAATTCCCTGGGCAAATATTGCAGAAAAATCTGCTACCATTCAAAGTGTAAAAACACCCCGAACCACCTCCAATTCACTCCCAAGCCCTCGGGGCTCCTAACCAATCACACACACTAACTCAACAACATCCTACGAACTTACTCGAGAGATCAAATCGCAAAAACAACATCAAAATCAATGAATCAAGCCTCAAAATCATCATTTTCATTTCAAACTTCTTAAACTTCTAACTTTAGATAATTAGGTCCGAAACACGTCAAACGACGTCCGATTTCGACCAAACTCCACAGGAAGCGCTTAACACATATTTAAGACCTGTACCGGGCGTCGGAACCACAATACGAGCCCGATACCATAGTCTTTTAATCAATATTCATTTCTATTTTCCTTAATAATTTCAAAAAAACAATTTAACAGAAAAATTATTTTACTCGGGTTCTAGACCTCGAATTTTGACTCCGGGCACATGCCTGAGTCCCATATTTTTCTACGGACCCTCCGGGACCGCCAAATCACGGGTCCGGGTCCGTTTATCAAAAATGTTGACCGAAGTCAACTTTAATCATATTAATATCAAAATTCTTCAAATTTTTCACATATTTCACATATTTCAACATAAAAGTTTTCCGGCTACGCGTCCGGTCTGCGCACGCAAATCGAGGTAACTATAAGTGAGGTTTTCAAGGCCTCCAAAGCACGGAAAAAGAGAGAAATTTGGTGATAACCCTTTGGGTCGTCACAGATACAGACCACCAAAAACAAAAGTAACAAAAAAAAAATTCTAGAAAGGTACAAAAAATAGCTCAGAAAACATAAAAATCACATGCACCAGACATAAACCTGTCAATTCCCAAATATTCCCCAACCCTACAATTTAATAATTTTAAGCTGTAAATACTTACTTTAATTGAATAATAATGCAAGATATTGCTGGAAATCAAAGGTTTTCCTGTTTTGAGCGCACCAAATCGGACCAGACAATGAACCCTAACAAAGCCCTAAAATCGCCATTGATAGTATAGATAGAAGAAATGGTAAAAAGTAAGTATTTTGTCGGTGGGTTTAGGGTTAAACGACCGACCCATAGGTAAAAGAAATGGGTCGGATCGGTTTAATTGGTAAAAAAAATACCCAAAGATAATGTTAGCCCCACTGATCCACGTGGACAAATGAAATAAGGCCACATCAGTTAATGAGATGCACACATAAAATTCCGTTAGTCGCGGGGGTAAATTTGAAATTAGAAATAACGTACTATATATTTTCAGACGGATAGATGGATGGGGGGCTTTTATAAATCATTTACCATACGATAGGGGTATTTTTGGTCCTTTTCTGTTTAATTTATTAAACTAACAAAATTCTAAAAATATTAAAATTGACACGCATAATAATTAAGGATAACTTGGTGATACCGGGCCTCAAATATCGTGCTTGGAATGCATACATAATTATTAAGTCCAATATTAAAAATAATTAGTTATTTAATTTATTAAATTAACAAAATTATAAAAATATTAAAATTGACACGCATAATAATAAAGGATAACTTCGTGCTATCGGGCCTCGAAAATCGAGCCCGGAACCCATAGATAATTACTCAGTCCAATATTAAAAATAATTATTTAATTTATTAAACTAACACACACAATTAATTTTGTTTAAATTATAGTAGACGACATGGACTTTCCGCCTGCACATCCTGCACCTACCGAGGATCAGCTATTAGTGTTGCAGGGCGACCATAGGTCCTCATTTGTATGGAAGGGATAGCTATCAGATCAGCCTCTCCACGCCAGGGGGCCTGACGATTTGTAGGAGTTCATCGTGGAGCATCCTTTCCATGCCCGCGTAGTCGCGTGGCTACAAGCTACGAGCTTCTATACGATTTTTCGGATTGGGCGGATGCAGCTTGATTGGTCTCTCATCACGGCCTTGGTAGAGCGATGGCGACCGGAGGCACACACTTTTCACTTGCCCACTAGAGAGGCCACCATCACGTTGGAGGATGTTTAGGTTTTGTACGGGCTGCGCGTAGATGGACGGGCCGTGGCATTGCCCTAGTACATTAGATCCATGACACGTGGATAGTATTTGGATATGATTGGGCAGTTTACTGGTTATAGACCTCAGGGTGATGCTGCACAGAGAGGGGGCAGTCGCATTGCTTTGTCAACCATCGGAGATCATATGGCGTTTTTTCACCTAGACATTACCGGCGAGACGGAGGATCTCCATATTGAGAGGTACACGTGGTTGGCGCTTCTCCTGCTTTTCGGGTGTGTCTTGTTCCCGAACACTTCGAGGAGTCTCGTGAGTATGCGCTTTCTCCATCATCTTAAGCAGCTGGATGATTTACCCCTGTACAACTGGGGTGCTGTTGTTCTCGCATACTTGTATAGGAGCATGTGCCGGGCGAGCATGCTTTGCGCGGTGGACGTATGTGGTTTTCTGCCCCTCCTACATGTGACAACATTTTTGAATACTCTGTTCATTACTCCGAATTCTATATGGTCGAAATGACTCATAAATTTTACATCAATATTTTATCTTAGGTTCGGGCCTGGCAGCGGATCATGCCGTTATAGCCACCTCTACCACCACTTGCTCCCGGTGAGGCTTATCCGTTTCTGCCTCTAGCTTCTAGGTGGGTTCTCCGGCGTGGGAACCACCGAGGGACCAATGCTCATCATAATCTCCCCCTTATCAGGGATGTGTTAGATATGCTGGTGGTCGGACAGGTAAATATGTACCTATACTTGTTATAAATTGAGTTGTATTGCGCATACGCACTTTTATGTTATTATTTGGTAGTTCATCTGGACGCCATACAACGATGAGTTGCTAGCTCAGCTGCCCGATTATTGCTCATTCGACCGACTGCTTTGGAGCACCTCCGTCCCGATGATCTTCTTCAATGTGGTTAAGTATCATGCCATAGAGCGTGTGCTTCGCCAGTTTTACCATCCCCAGCCTATACCGGGGGAGCCTGCATGGGTCCCTACACATTATCAGCGGGATGACTGTGTCAGGGTGGACGATATATTTATGGGATGGCTAGAGCAACATGTCCATATTTGGGATCAACGAGGTGGCCGTATTCCGCCACCACCTACATTTACCCAGGAGGCCACTATTCATCTGTATACGTCATGGTACCACCGTCACACCCGACTGATGATCGGAAACCCCATTCAAGTACTTGGCGAGTGCTACAGACCATATGCCGGGAGGCACGAGGCACTGGTATGTTTTTGTAGCTTATTAATATCTTATAATTGTGATATAGTATTATTTAATTAATATTTTAAATGTTTCACAGGCTATTGGGCATCACCTGGTGTACCAGTTGGGACAAGAGATGCAGCAACATGCCGACAGTGCTGCACTCGTTGACTATGGCCGGCGGGTGGAACATCTGGCTCGTCGGACCCTGTTTCAGGTGAGAGATGGCGCGATGTTGGATCACGAGGCTCAGTATGCGGTGCCAGATGTGAGCACGTGATTTTTGCCCTAAGAAAATTATTACTAAAATCCAAACAAAATAATTTTTCATTATTTTTTACAATTTTTGTTGAATTTTGTTGCATTTTTGTGTTAATTGGCTGCCTAATAATTCATATTAAAAAAAATACAAAAAATATGCGTATAAATTAGAATTTTTAATACTAATTCATTTTGGAAACAAATTAAAGAAAAATAAAAAAATAGCATTTTTTGAAAACTACTATGAAATAGATATGAAATAAACTTTAGAATCTAATTAGTTTAACAATCAAATAAAATTAGAAAATAAATAAAATTTGAAAAAAGAAATTAAAATACAAAAATACAAAAGGAAAATACAATGCAAAAAATACAAAATAAAAATTTGGACTAATAAAGAAATTGGACTGATTACCAAGCCCAAAGCCAAAATGCCCTGGCCCAAAAATATGCCCTTACCCTTCTGCCCAATAAAAGTTCAAACGACTCCGTTTTAAGCAATCTAATCCTAGCCGTTGAAATGAATTGATCTAACGGTTGAAGCTTGATCTTCTCAAGAAAATAAAACGAGGACGTTTGCGTAGAGTGATCTGGGCCGTTCACTTGATTAATCTAACAGATGGGGTTAAGTTTTCATTAAAACGAACGGTGTCGTTTTAGGGCTCAAAGAATCTGAGCCGTTAATCTGTTTAATCCAACGGTACAGGTTAAGCGTTACATCTTTTAATATATCAAAACATAAAACCCTAAAATCATTTAAACATTTTCATCTTCTTCGTCTAAACATAGCCGCCACCCTCTTCTCTCACAGACCCCGCCGGAACCCTACCGGCGGGAGACGGCACCATGGCCAACCACCTCCAAAAATACACCCTAGGACCGCCTGGACCCCCTGAACCCACCCCTACACTTAGTTTCCTTCGAACCCTCTTCAATCTCCTCGAATATCCCAAAGAGTGTCGCCGGAACCCTAACTCCGGCGAACACTAGTTCATCCAAATAAGCCCAAAATTACACCCTACCACCTCCTTGATACCTTCAATCCATTTCTGAAGGTCTTGGGCCTTAAAGGTCACTGGAGAGGTTCGAAAATAAGTCTGAAACTTCTCCGGTGACCCCAAAAATCAAGAAATTGGCGTTAAGACCTCCCTGTGCTTCGTGTGAAACCTGAGGGTTAAAAGATTGACCAAGAAAACAAAAGAAAAGATAAAAGCTAAGTATTTTCTCTTCTGTTTCTTATTTTTGTTTGTGCATGTGTGTTTCTTCGCATGATTAATTGATCCTTATTAGGGTTTATTTTTTTTAGTTCTTAGGTTATGGATTCTGATTCTGTTTAAGAAAAATATAATTTTTGACATTAAATCTGAAATTGATTAGATTTCTGTTTGCAAAATACCTTTAATCTGTTTTGTTTGAAATAAGTCGATTTTGTAGAGTTAAGTCCTAGTGTTAATTGATTTTGATATTATTAATTAGTTGGTATTAATTAGTTTGAATATCTATTAAATATCTTTTGGATTAATTGGTCGATTGGTTATAGCTGTTTGTTAATTAGTTTCTGATTACATTTCAATTTGATAAGTAATTAGTAGTTAATTCTGAAAATTAGTTAATAGTTTAGGGGACAAAAAGGTAAGAGGTATTAGGGTAATTTGTAAAATTAATCAAACTTAAGGGGTAAAAGGGTGTATGGTGGGTAGGTCGGTTGGTAAATTCAAGTAATGTTCAGGGATAATCTGGGGACATAAAAGGGGATAAGTGTAATAAACCTTAGGAAGTGGGGGCATTCTGGGTAGAGGAAAATGTCAATAGAGTAATTTTCTAAGTAAAGTAGGGGCAAATAGTGGATTACATAAGGGTAGAATATTCTAGATGTGGTGATTAACGATATTTTAACAAATAAGGGGTAGCTAGTTGAATAACTAATAAGAGAATAAGGGTGTAACTGAAATAAAAAGGGACCAAAGCATCAATTCTGAAAATATAAAATACCCTCCATTTTCAAATCTATAAATAGGCATCTATATGTCTCATTTTACAAGTTTAGAAAATCTGAAATATTTTTCAAGCAATTTCTGCTATTCTAGATCAAAACTTTCGATACTCTTCAATACAAAAACTCAAAAATATTAGACTTAACAGAAAATATCCAAAATCCACATTGTCATTGATCTGAATTCAACTTGAAGGCTGTTTTGTTGATTGCTTCTGATTCTGGTGATTGAAAGGTTGGAATTTCGTTTTGAAACTGTCAATTGTGTTCTCCTGGGCTATATTCTTCTACTGTTAGTTAAAATCTGGTGTTAGTGAACTGTGTTTGGACTTTTAGTGCTGATTCCTGTTGCTGTTTACCTTAGAGATCTCATTCTTCTCTTCTCATATTTTTACTCAGGTACACATCTATCATAGCTGATGTAACTTTGAGCTGGATCATTGAAATGGAACGCCTAATTGCTGTGTTAAAATTTTCACTGTTACCATATGTGTATGTTGAATATAATTAGACTAGAATAGCTATAAGATTAGATATGAAATTTGTATTCTATAAGATTAGTGAGTTTTGTATTGGACTGTACTTAGACTTTTGAATAACTGAACTTTTATTAGTTGTAGCTCAGTATAAAAAATATTTTAAGTCCTTGTGATTCTCTATGATAGTGAAATATTGATAGATTTAGATCTCATTTGATATAGCATGAAAAAGGAAAAATTGAACTAATTCGTTAATATTTTTCGCTCATTTCGTTTTATTAATAGGTTCAGTTGTTAAAATTAAAAAACAGAAATAAAGTTCATGTGTTAAGTCAAATATGTTGTCATTTAGGCCAATTTTGAAACAGTGTGAAATACAATAGTTTTAAGTGTTGTATTCCAGTTTATATAGTGTTAAAAGTTTGATTCTAAGAGTGAATGAATTAGTAATCAGGCCTTTGGATATACAAATTGCAAATAATCGCAAAGAAGTATAACGATACTGCTGTTCCATTATTAATAGATAAACATGTATTCTCAATTAGACAGTTTAATAACTGATCTGTTTATGAATATCGGTAGAAAAATCAAATAATTTGAACTCAAATTTCATCAATGTTCTCATCTAAAATGCATAAGTTTGTTAAGTAGTAAATAGATTATTTATTGAAATTAATCGTTAGTAGAATTGGCCTGAAGTTAAGCATGTTAGTTTAATTAATAAGAAAATTATCTTCATTGTTTCAATTTATGTAGAGGTAGAAATTATTTTGTTAAAGTTAATAGTCTTTAAGCCATGAATTAACGTGCAGTTTGTATACAATTAGAAGTGTAATCATGGATTCATTTTATGAGTGGCCGTTATTGGCTTTTATTGTTAAAACTTTAGTAGGCCCAAAGGGCTACTGCAATATATTTGAAATTTAAGGCCCAAAGGTATCTTGAAATTTAGTTGGAAATCAAAGGAATAAATACACATAATAAATAAGCAATTAGGATTATGGAAATTAAGCCATAAATATAAAATTGGACTCTTAATTAGGTAGGGGGATCAAGCTAAAAGGTATTTCCTTTTGTTTGGGTTCGGACTTGAATTGGGAGTTCAAATTTATGCTTATGGATTAATTGGCCTTTAGAGACAAAAAAATAAATATAGAAGACTTAGTTACTTTATTCTGACCTTAAATAAATAGAATGAGACGAGCCTCGCCAAATAAAAATATATAATTGCGGGGCCCTCACTAATTAAAATATTTAGTATTCGGGATAGGCCGTTTAGCGAATTTCACGGCCTTCCCAAAAGATAACAACACATAGCCACTTTAGGCGCGATTTTTAATAATATTACTTTCCTAATACGGGTGTGCATTTCATGCAACCCAAATCCAAATCCAAAAATATCGAATGAGAATATGTCGAGGATCCGGGTGCATTTCATGTGACGTGGTCCAAAAACATGTCCTTAAACGATGTTCACTTTCTTAAAATAAAATAATTTGATAAAAAGTGGTAATTAACTCTAAAAATGCACAAATAGAACCACGGAATATTTTAAAATCAAATATTTTAGCCAAATATAACAGTTGAGTGACCGTGCTAGAACCACGGAACTCGTGAGTGCCTAACACCTTCTTCCGGGTTAACAGAATTCCTTACCCAGATTTCTGGTTTGCAACTGTTAAACAGAGTCAAACCCTTCCTCGATTCGGGATTCAAACCGGTGACTTTGGACACCATAAATCTCTCAAATGGCGACTCTGAATATTAAATAAAACGAATCCCGTTTCGGTTGTCCTTAAATTGAAAAAACTCCTTTATTACTATATCTCTTCCCGAGGTGTAGTAAAAGCCGAATAAAAGCTTTCTTCGGAAAAAGGAGGTGTGACACCAGAGAACTACCATCAGGGTAGGGATGTCCCACGAGGCAGGGGTAGGGCACAAGGGAGGGGTGCCCCATGAGGCAGGGGTGCCCCACGAGGCAGGGGTGCCCCACGGGGTCGTGGGGGATGGCGAGGACGTGGTCCCCAACAAGGGGGCATTAAGGCACCTGTCGACCCACATGTTGAGGGACATGATGAGGATTTTGTAGATGAGGATCTTGGAGATGATCAGTTAGGTTATATCACTCAGTTAGATGAGCCTTCCAGCAACATGCCGTCGTACAACCTTCAACTATCTCTGCCAGCATCGCAGGTCACCCCGTTAGGAGCATTATTGATCATGGGTAGATTTGACGGGGATGTAGACCAGTACTTTGCAAGCCCATGTACCGCAGATGAGGTTCGACCGACCCGGGACGTGGATGGCAGGCGCATGTTGAGTTACGCCTCATCCCCGACGGTTGATGCGGATCTACCACAGGCGCAAGTATGTTTGTATTACTGTAAAATTTCAATTTCTTTTCTTTTCCTTAATGAGCTGCCATTAACGAATTTTTAACTTTTTTATGAAGGCTTCGTCCCAGCCCATCACGGAGGCCACTATATGCGCTGATGAGGACACCACGGATGCATATACTCAGGAGGCCGAGGAGACCACAGTGAGAAATTGTTTTTGACTTAACACGTACAATGCTAATGTACATTTTCACATACTAAGCTTAGTAATTGTTTTGTAGGTTGCTGACGGCTTGACGACCACTTCCACCGATCTTTCGCTCTTCGCTTTCGTTGGCACAAATGGCAAAAGCTAGCGGAAATATTTGTCCATTGGCATCTACTGCAACTGCAATCAAAAGCTTAATATCATACTTTCCATAGACATGAGTACCGTCTATGGAAATTACCGGACGACAATGCATAAAACCATCAATTGCTGCTTTAAATGAACAGAACACATAGTTGAAAAATATATTCGGGTCTATCCGGACTATGCTCACGCCTCCATTCAACAATAGTCCTGGGGTTAAAGTGTTGCAGTGCGGCCATGTACCTGGGCAGATTTGAAAAAGACTTATCCCAGTCGCCATAAATAAGTTCAAAGGCACGTTTGCGACCGAGATATGCCTTCCTTTTGGTTATAGTACAACCATACTCCTGGTGGACGGCTGTAATACACTCTTTAATCTTGAACCTAATAGATACTTCCAAATATGGAATCAAGACAAGAGAAATCAAGTCCACATCCAAGTTGAAGTGATTCTCATTGAATTTGTCCATTTCACATCTGTGGGTTCTAATAAATTTATCCACTTTCCACAAACCGGATTTCTTCTTGCTGGCAGGCAACATCCAATGACAACCCATAAAGTCTCTACGGTATACAACCTTGTATACCTCCGCAGTTGACTCACTTACCGTCATCTCACGTCACTATCTTATACTGTAGATTTTTACAGTCCTAATTAGGCGAGCTTTATCGGGGAAATACATGCCCTTTGTCAGAACAACTGGTCTAGACTCATCCCACATCGCTGACCAAATTTCGTCATCATACCTTGTGAGGGCTTCTACGTTCGGCATACTTGGCAAATTATCAAGATATGAAATATTCCGCTCATGAAATGGCACGTGGGACTCGTGCACTCTTGGTCTAGCGGGAGGTGATGGAACATGCTCCCCCATCAACTCAGGTTCAACATTCACTTCCTCCTCATCATCACCCTCATCATGGAAGGGTGTGTCATCCCCAGACTCATCCGCATTGTTGTCATAATCACTATCATCTTCCTGACTCTGCGCATCTGCCAAATCACGAGTCAATACGTCCTCTATAGGCAACTGTGTGAGGTCAGGCATATCAAGAAGCTCGTTTTCACTGCACAAAAAGAACAAAATGATAAGTTACCCAACTAGATAAATACTTTAGATATAACTATATCACTTTACTTATAAGTCGTATTGTTTTGACGTTCCATGATGGATATTTTCTTGTTGGTGATGACTCTCGGATGGACCACCGTGGTCCAATACTCTAGAACTATGCATATTCCAACTAGGGGCGGGGTCATAACTTGTAAAATTCATATCCGGACGGTACCCCCTATGAAAAATATAAGTGTCAATACAAATCCAATTAAAACATAAAATAAACATCGCTAAAGCGTACTAAAATTGAAGTTTACCAGTCATCTTGTAGATTATATAAAGTTGAAAAATTATTTTGTGGCTGCTAATTCGCCGGTGGTGACAAGTTTAAATCAAGGCCTCTTTCATCAGCAATCTTTCCGGCAAAAACTGCTCCAGAATAACCATCCGATGTGACGATCTGACCCGTCGTCTCATGAGTTACCTCTTTGTTTCCCCCATTTCCATCTTCTTTATGCTTCAATATTCGTATCTTATGTGATCGAGTTGGTTCAGAGATTTTTTGGTAGGAAATGAGACACTTAGTCTCTTTAAGGAGGGTTTGGTTTGGAAAAGTCAACCGGATGTTGACTTATGAGTTAGAGAGCTTGGATGTGATTTCCGGTGATTCGGTTAGCTTTGGGGGATGATTTGTGACTTAGGAGTGTGATTGGAAGTGATTTTTGAGGTCCGGTGTAGAATTAGGCTTGAATTGGCGAATTTAGTATTTTGGCAAATTCCGGTTGATAAGTGAGATTTTGATCCGAAGGTCGGAATGGAATTCGGAGAGTTATTGTAGCTTTGTTAGGTGATTTGGGATGTGTGTGTAAAATTTCAGGTCATTCGGAGGTGATTTGGTTGGATTTTTGATCAAATGCGTATTTCGAAAGTCTTAGAAGAACTTAGGTTTGAATTCGATGGGAATTGATGATTTTAGTGTTGTTTGAGGCATTTGATGGTTGGAGCAAGTTTGAATGATGTATTAGGAGGTGTCGGTGCTTTTGGTTGAGGTCCCGGGGGCCTCGGGGTGATTTCGGATGGTCAAACGGACCAATTTCGACATTTGGAAGTTGCATATTCTTCAGCTATTGTGTTGCGGAGATTTTGGTCATTGCGATCGTGGGGGTGATGTCGCGATCGCATAGAAGCAGTTGGCGAGGCAGGAGTTTTGTTCAATGCGTTCGCATTAAGGGGTTTGCGATCGCAGAGGGTTATCAGGTGAAGCTTTGCGTTCGCATTAAGACGTCCGCGTTCGCATCAAGACGTCTGCGTTCGCATAGGTTTGGAAAATAAAGCTCCGTGATCTCATAGGCTTGGTCGCGTTCGCATAGAGCATTTTGGAGGCTTGGAGAATTTGTGCTTCTTGATTGCGGGCCTGGGGCCGCAATCGCATAAAGGAAATCTGGGCTGACAGAATAGTTTTTAAAATATTTCCTCCGCGAGTTTAAGTTATTTTTCCAAAATTGTTGAGCATCTTGAGAGATTTTTGGGAGAAATTGAAGAGGGTTTCGACTGGGATTGACTGGAGGTAAGTCCTATGAACTAAAAACACGATTATATTGTGAAATTAACCTTAAAATTCATGGAAACGTAGCAAAAAGGGGAAGAACTAGGGATTGAGTTTTTGATATTTCAAATTGCGATTTGATGGGTCATTTGAGATCGGATTTGAGCGTTCTTAGTATGTAAAGACTCGTGGAGAGATAAGGAACCCGTTGATGTGGGAATTTCTGAGTTTCGAGAAGTGAGCCCGGGGCTCGGGTTTTGCAAATTTCAGAATTTTTGATGTTTTTCGATTATTTTTTATTGGGTTATGTTCCCTTAGCCTATTGTGACGTATTCGTTGTGGTTTTGGTCAGATTCGACGCGCGAGGAGGCCGATTTGAGAGGCAAGGGAATAGCGAGCTAGAGATTTGGCGGGCTTGAGTTGCGTAATGATAGTAAATGATATCCTGCGGGTTTGAACCACGGATTGCACAACGTAGTGCTATATTGAGGTGAAACACGCGCTTAATGACAAGCGCGATGTTGTTTACTATTGGGGATTGTGACTTGGTCTATCCCGATTGATGTTTTACCACATATTTGATTGAGATGTGTTTGTTATCAACATGATTTGGGCTTATTGCCATATTTTGGGCTTCATGCCGACTACTTGAATCCTTCATGGACTGTTACCACTATTTCCTTACTATTTTTGATATATTACTCGAACTCAGTCCTATTGATTAAATACCGTTTTACAAACTTAACCACTTTTAATCAAATTTTGAGAACTTAAATGATATTCCAATGTTGTATAGGCTGAGCACTATTGTTTTACTGATGCCCGAGGGTCTTGTGATGATTTTTGGACTGAGTGAGGCCGAGGTCCATATGTGAGGACATGCTGAGTGATATGAGATGCTTTATATGCCACGAGGTGGCTTGAGTGATGTGAGGCCGAGTGCCGAGTGCCGAGTGATGATGCCACGAGGTGGCTTGATATAGCGCTTGGGCCGTAAGGGGCCCTTCCGGAGTCTGCACACCCACCGTGAGCGCGGGTACCCATATGATCTGAGAGTGATCCCAAGGGGCTGAAACTATGCTGAGTGACTGATACTGGGCCCGAGGGGCTGATACTATTCTGAGTGATTGATACTGAGCCCGAGGGGTAGATTTCTACTTATTATTTACCTGTTGTTTTACCTAATTTACCTGTTTTAGAAAGGAGATTTCATTTGATTCTTCACGGTTTTACTGTTTTAAGTGATTTACTGCCTGATATAGAATTGCTTCATGCCTTTATGTGTTTTCATGCTTTCAGTCATTATTTATAATTATTACTCACTAAGTCGGAGTACTCACATTACTCCCTGCACCGTGTGTGCAGATTCAGGTATAGCAGAGTCCGCACCTAAGCACTGATTCCTTCCAGACCAGGCAACGATTTGGAGTTACGAGGTAGCTGTTGACGTCCGCAGCCCTTGTCTCCCCTATCCCCTATCATTCATGTTTTCTTCAGACTAATGTATCGGATTTCATACTTTGTAGACTTATAGCAGATTCTGTAGTAGCTCATGACTTGTGACACCCCAGTTTAGGCTGTGTCAGGATGGTTTCCCTTGTTATTATCGTTGTTTTCGCAATTTTGGCTATCTTAAATATGTTTTAGAATTGTTATGTTAATTAATTGTTTGTAAAAGAGGTGTTTGTGTTATTTTGGCTGGCCTTGTCTTCATGAGAGGCGCCATCACGGCCAGGTTCGGGAATTGGGCCGTGACAAGTTGGTATCAGAGCCTAGGTTACTAGGTCTCACGTGTCATGAGCAAGTTTAGTAGAGTCTCGCAGATCGATACGGAGACATCTGTATTTATCCTCAAGAGGCTGCAGAACCTTTAGGAAAAACTTCATCTTTTTGAGATTCTTGTCGTGCGAACTTTTTAATCCGAGTACTAAACTTCTCTTTATTCTATTCTCTCACAGATGGTGAGGATTCGCGCTACCGGACGAGGCGGATGACCACCTATATCACCCACTGAGGCCACCAGAAGCCGTGGACGTGGTCGTGGTCGCGGCAGAGGCAGAGCAGCAGGGCAGCACTTGTTGATCCACCAGTTGCCCCATCTCAGGATCAGGCTCCAGCAGCCCCAGTTCAGGCACCAGCTATGCCCATTGTGATTTCGGGTCTTCAGGAGTCCTTGGCGCAGATCTTGACAGTTTGCATTGGCTTGGCTCAGGTAGTTTCAGCTACAGCAGCAGCTACTTCACAAGCTGTGGGAGGCAATCAGACCCCCGTTGCCCGCACACCTGAGCAAGTAGTGCAGGGACTTCAGACGCCGGAGGCACCTCCAGCTCAACCGATTGCACCAGTGCAGGAGTTTAGGGTTCCAGTTATGCCGGATGATGAGCAGCGGTGTCTTAATAGGTTTGGTAGACTCCATCCTCCGTCATTCAGTGGTGCTAAGGGCGAGGATGCCCAGGGTTTTCTGGACAAGTGTACATCGGGGATTCTCGAGTCTAGTGGTGTGGCATTCACCACCTTTCAGTTTTCTGGGGATGCCTTCACTTGGTGGGAGGCGTATGAGAGGAGTAGGCCTATTGGTGCAGCGCCCCTTACTTGGCAGGAGTTCTCCACTCTCTTCTTGGAGAAGTATGTACCGCAGTCCCGCAGAGAGGAACTGCACAGGCCGTTTGAGTGGCTACGGTAGGGAGATATGACTGTGTCCCAGTATGAGATGAGGTCTTTAGAGTTGGCTCGTCATGCCATTTGGATAGTTCCAACTGATCGTGAGCGGATCAGGAGATTTGTTGATGGCCTTAACTACCATCTCCTCATTCTTATGACTAGAAAGAGAGTATTGGGTGCTACATTCGAGGAGGTGGTCGATATAGCTTTAGAGATTGAGGCGGTTCGCCTTCAGGATCGAGAGGAGAGGGAGGCCAAAAGGCCTCGAGGTTCTGGCAGTTACAATGGTGCTCCATCGAGGGGCCAATTCCAGCATGGTAGGGGTCGTTCTTTTAGGCCCGCTCAGTCGGCCCATCCGGAGTATCGTGGGGCATCTTCAGGTCATGGTTATCATGGTTCTCAGCAGGTTCAACCTTCACTCAGCGCTCTTCCAGCTCAGAGTTCATCTCGTACCCCATCTGTTCAGGGTTCTTCCAGACCGAGTGCGTCAGCTAGTCACTCTGGTGCGAGGGGTTCCCTTCAGTCCCATTCTCCAGCACCTGGGAGTTGTTTTGAGTGTGGAGAGTTTGGACATTTGTGGAGGTAGTGTCCTCGTCATGCTGCTAGCTCATCTCAGTAGAGGGGTCAGCCCTCGTCTTCTGGTCCAGTTTGTTCAACACCCGCCCAGCCAGCTAGGGGTGAGGGTTAGGCAGCCAGGGGTCGCTCCAGAGGTGGAGATCGATCAAGCAGTGGTCAGGCTCATTTTTATGCTATTCCGGGTAGGACAGATGCCATTGATTTAGATGTTGTCATTACAGGTATTGTTTCAGTCTACCACAGGGATGCCTCTATATTATTTGATCCTGGTTCCACCTATTGTTATGTGTCCTCATATTTTTCTCATCATTTGGGTACGTCCCGAGGGTGTCTTGCCTTACCTGTTCATGTATCTACCCCGATGGGCAATATTATTATTGTAGACCATGTGTACGGGTCATGTTTGGTGACTATTGAGGGTCTGGAGACCCAAGTTGATCTATTGTTGTTGAGAATGTTGGACTTTGATGTTATTTTGGGCATGGACTGGTTATCTCTGTGTCATGCTATCCTAGACTATCATGCTAAGACAGTCACTTTGGCTATACCGGTTGTATCGAGGATCGAGTGGCGTGGTGTGACTGATTATGTTCCGAGTAGAGTGATTTCATTCTTTAAGGCCCAGCGTATGGTTGGGAAAGGTTGTCTTTCATATTTGGCATTTGTGAGGGATGTTGGAGCTGAGACTCCTATCATTGATTCTGTTTCAGTCGTGAAGGAGTTTCCCAATGTATTTCCTGCAAACTTGCCGGGCATGCTGTCGGACAGGGATATTGATTTTGGTATTGACCTGGTGCCATGTACTCAGCCCATTTCCATCCTGCCATATCGTATGTCACCAGCAGAGTTGAAAGAATTGAAGGAGCAGCTTCAGGAACTCCTAGATAAGGGGTTCATTTGGTCTAGTATGTCACCGTAGGGTGCACCGGTTTTGTTTGTGAAGAAGAAGGATGACACCATGAGAATGTGCATTGACTACAGGCAATTGAACAAAGTAACAGTGAAGAACAAGTATCCCCTGCCTCGTATTGATGATTTATTTGACTAGCTTCAGGGAGCGAGGGTGTTCTCCAAGATTGATCTCCGTTCGGGCTATCACCAGTTGAAGATCAGGGATTCAGATATTATTAAGACTGCTTTCAGGACTAGATATGGGCACTATGAGTTCCTTGTTATGTCTTTTGGACTGACTAATGCCCCAGCAGTGTTCATTCATTTGATGAACAGTGTATTTCGACCTTATCTGGACTCGTTCGTCATTGTTTTATTGATGATATTCTGGTGTATTCGCGTAGTCAGGAGGAGTACGTGGAGCATTTGCGAGTGGTATTGCAGAGATTGAGGGAGGAGAAGCTTTATGCAAAGTTCTCCAACTGTGAGGTTTAGCTCGGTTCAATGGCTTTCTTGGGACACGTGGTGTCCAGCGAGGGTATTCAGGTCGATCCGAAGAAGATAGAGGCGGTTCAGAGTTGGCCTAGAACGTCCACAGCCATAGGATTCGTAGCTTCCTTGGTTTGGCGGGTTATTGTAGACATGTGATTTTTGACCCTCCGCAAGATTTTTCATATTTTAGCACGTAACTATTTAATTTAGGCCTAATATAGCTATTTCAACTCATTGCGACTCTTTTACTTTATTTTATTATAAGAAAAATAAAATTTAAAAAAAAACATATTTTAGGTTATGCATTTTTCAAAAAAAAAAAAATACTAATACAAAAAATAGTACCTTATTTTTATCTTTATATAATTTCGAAAATACAAAAATAATTTCATGTTTAGTTTAATTAGGATTAGCTTTGACATTGTGTAGTATTTCTATTTTATTTTAAAAGGCATTGTGTAGTATTTCAGATTATGAAAAAAATACAAAAACAAAATATGTTGCATTTGTATTTAGGATTTAATTTTGCATTTTAGGATTAATCAACAATTTAGTTGTTTTATAAAAATGGGAAAAATCACAAAAAATGAGTTATTTTTGCACTTTTAATTTTAATGTTTAAACTTTGGTAGTTTTTCTTTTAACTTGGTTCTTAATTATTGATGGTAATTGTTATTAAGGTAATTATTAAGAAACTTCCATAATGGTAGGGATAACAATTCACTAAGGAATTAACTAAATAGCACTAATTTATTGGGTGATTAAAAATAAAAAAGATTTTGTAGTGGTGAATGCACTAAGCTAGGTGCTTATTTAAAGAGGGCTGAAATATACACTGGATACTCTCCATATACACTCGATATACACTGAAAAAGAAGAAAATTTCGGACCCCCAGCTTACCAAGAAAACCATAGCCATCTCCCTTAGTGGTATCTTTATTGGAGTGGAAAACAAAAAGGGGCAAAACACTTTGAGAGGAGGAGAGGATTTTGGAGGAAAGAGAGAAGGAGTGTGGGATAATTTTAAAGAGAGAAGGGGGGGGGGGAGGTTCAAAGGTAGAGGTTCATAAAATGAGAGAAACGAAAAAAAAGGGGATGGATTCTTCTTAACGAAGACGGAGTATACACTATATACACTATATATACATGCTATATACAGGGGCAATAAAAAAAACAGACTGAAATCAGCGCCGCAGCCATAGAGCTCCCACCCTCATCAGTTCATCTCCTTCCTCATAAACAAAACCAAAACGAAATTTCCATCAGCCGAAAGACAACTCCAGATCAGGAGCTAATGTCATGGAGTTCGTTGGGTCTGTTTTCTGATTTAGTCTGAGCTTTCAGGTGAGCGTCAAGGTCGTGGTTAGTCGTTATTCGTTTTCGGTTCTGTCCATGGTTGCCGGTCTGAGGTTTCAATCAGCACCTCATTTGGGTTTTGTTTCTTTTTATGCAGCAAAAGGTTAGAAATCCTTCAATTGAAATGTCCATCCCTAAATTGTTGTTGGTTCAATGTTGTATGCAAATGGGTTTATGATGCTTCCTATTCATATGCTTCTCTTTGTAAATTTTTATTATTCTGTCATATGTCTTGATCTTAAGTAGGTGTTCATGCTTTAATAGTTTCAATAATTTAATTTTGTGCTCAAATGAATCTAGAATTGTCAGTTAACTTTGGTTGTTAAATCATGAGTTGAATAATTCAAAGGCATGTGTTTTCTTTTGTTAGTTGATTGCTAAAGTAAATTCGTCCCTGTGATGCTTTACTCTGTTGTTGGTTTGCTTTTTGATCTGTGGTTACAAATTGATTTAAGTGTTCCTCTAATTATTAGTAGATGTATATTTAATTTCTATTAATCATAGTTTGGCGGGGCTCTCTTTTAATTTAATAGCATAAATGTGGGTAGATATAAGAAAAGGGCAATTGTATATTCAAAAAAAAGGGGCAATGTTTGCTAAGGAATAACTGATAATGAATTAGCATTAAAAAAAAAAAGTGTGAGAACCTTTTGTTGAATTGATATTTTAAATCCCCGAATCAAGCATTAACGTTGAGCTAAAGAAGATCATGCTCCAAGTCTTTAAGAAAAAGAAAAAAATTCAAGCATCAGATTGTTGTAAAAAATTCCATTAGTTGATGTACACTTCATCTCCAAATGATTTCTAATGCATGGCCCTTGCTCAATTAACATTTGATCCTTAGATTCCGAGGCGTGCCATTTAACAAATTCGATGGCCCTCGCAAAGTGCAAACGCGTAGTTGCTTTAGGCGCGTGTTTAATAACATTACTTTCATAAATTTGGGTGCGCATTTATGTGACCCAAATCCAAATCTCAACGATGTTAAAATATGTCAAAAATCACGGGTGCATTTATGCGACGTGGTTCGAGACGTGTTTTAATAACGTTGCAATCTTCTGTAATTTTTTTTAATAAAAGCGGTTAAAAGTTAAAATTTGCACATAGGTTCATAATTATTTAAAATCAGATAATTTAAGCCAAATATGATAGTTGAGCGACCGTTCTAGAACCACGGACCTTGGTAATGCCTAACACCTTCTCCCGGGTTAACATAATTCCTTACTCGAATTTCTAGTTCGCGGACTGTTAAACAGAGTCATTTTTTTCCTCGATTCGGAATTCTAAACCGGTGACTTGGGACACCATAAATCGCCCAAGTGGCGACTTTGAATCTTTTAATAGTAAATCCCATTTCGATTGTCACTTAAATTGGAGAAACTCCCCATATACCTCTTTCCGGAGGTATAGTAAGAAAAAGGAGGCGTGACAGCTCTAGTGACTCTGCTGGGGAAAATTAAACCAGAACCACTGGTTCAGGGTTTAAGAATTCGAGCTTAGAATAATTGTTATACTTGGCTTTGTTTATTATTTGATATTTTTACATGTTGGGCTTAATGTGCAAAATAATGCTTGTACTGCTTTGATATTATTTGAACTATACATATGTAACGACCCGACCGGTCATTTTTGGAATTTACGCCCCAATTCCCCATTAACTGCTTTCCCTAAGTTCATTTCTGCTATCTTGGTTTGCCGGGACATTCGGTATTAGGATTTGGAGTGTCTTGGGACACTTAGTCCCTAAATGAGAGCTTAAGAGTTGAAAAATGGTCCATATTCGGAACAGAGTGAAGATGACCTCAGAATGGAAATCCGATGGTTCCTTTAGCTCCGTTAGGTGATTTCAGGGTTGGGAGCATGTTCGGAATGTAATTTGGAGGTCCGTAGCTCATTTAGGCTTGAAATGCCGAAGTTTGAGATTTTTAGGTTTCCGGTCCAATAGTGAATTTTTGATCCGAGGGTCGTATTGGAATTTCAGAAGTTGATGTAGCTCCGTCATGTCATTTGGGATGTGTGTGCAAAATTTCAGGTCATTCGAACGAGGTTTGGTTAGGTTTTTG
>MU733048.1:803-46973 GCA_026770625.1 Nicotiana glauca | reverse complement strand
TTCTACCCATTTCCATTTTACTAAATTTCAAGTATAAAGAACATGCATGAGTGTCTAACTTCCATTTTCAAGAGTTAATGCATGAAAATCTTTCTTTCCTTTAAAATCTGAAAATCAAGGAAAAAAAAGGGTTAGGATTTTTACCTTTAGAAATGGAGATGAAGACACTAGCTTTAGAATTTTTCGGACCAAGCAATTTGAAGAAATTTTTTTCTGAAGAAGATAATCTTTCTCTCAAGAACCTTACCCTTTCTCTCTCTTATTTTGCTCAGAAAAGTGGTTAAAATGAGGGGTTAGGGCGTTTTATCAAAATGGGGGTCGGGTTTTAAAATTAGAAAATAAAAGCCCGGGTGAGATCTGCGGTCCATTCTGCGATCACAGAACCGAAATGCGGTCCGCATATTGGACCGCAGAACTGATCCTAATCACTAAACATCTCTGCCTGGGAATGCGGTGGAAATGCGGTCCGCATTTTGATTCTGCGATAGCAGAATGGACCGCATTTTCAACATCAACTTCGACCAGTTCTCTGGTTCACTATGCGGCAGGAATGCGGTCCGCATTTCGATTCTGCGATCGCAGAATGGGCCGCATTTTTGACATCATCTTAGACCAATTTTCTGCTTCACTCTGCGGTAGAAATGCGGTCCGCATAGCTGATCTGCGACAGCATTCTTGAATGCAGAAATGACATTATTTTGGAAAAATTTATTCTTTTGATTTTTAAAGCTTAGATCCCCACCGAGGGTCCGAACCGCGGCGAGCTTGCTCGCCGCGAAAAATTCTACACATTCCTAACACAATATTCGGACCTTGACACTATGAGCTACTAGGTTTTAAGCACAAAATTTTACGGGGCCTTACATCGTCCACCATATTCGCCTTTTTGGGGTGATACAAAATGGTAATATCATAGTCTTTTAACAGCTGTAACCACCTCAGCTGGCTCAAGTTGATATCCTTTTGCTTAAAAACGTACCGTAGACTTCGATGATCTGTTAATTCCTCACACGACATGCCGTAGAATTAATGCCTCAAAATCTTCAATGCATGAACAATAGATGCCAACTCTAAGTCATGAAAAAGGCGATTCTGCTCATGAACCTTCTATTGCCAACATGCGTTTGTAATCAGCCCTCCATCCTACATCAATGCTACACCAAGCCAAATACGTAGTGCATTGCCATACACATTGTAAGATCTTGAATTTGTGGGCAACACCAACACTAGGTACATAGTCAAAGTAGTCCTGAGCTTCTCAAAGCTCAACTCACACTCATCGGTCTACCAGAATCGGACACCCTTCTGGGTCAATCTAGTTAATGAGGCTGCAACAGATGAAAACCCAAGAAGCTCCGAATGTCATAAACATAATTTCCCTCCATAAGATGACGTGATGGCGCCTAATCCTTATGACTAGGTAAGCCTAACAAATAATAATAACTGAACAAATATAATTAACAAGTTACTAAAAATAACTGATAATAGATAAAAACCTTCTGAAAATAGAATCTCATCAATATATCCCAAAATCGGTGGAGCTAAGTCATAAGCTCTATAGAATAACTCTAGAATATCTAATACATCACTGTCTAAAAATAACACAACAGGAAATAAAATAGGGAAGTTAACTCCGAGGCTTGTGGACACCGAGTAGGCATACATTGAAGTCTCTGATAAATGAAGCTAGCAGGTAATCTCTAACGACTGACATGAGCAGACGTATTTGGATTTGCACAAAAAAAGATATGAAGAACCCTAGTATAAGTACACTACAACGGTACCCAGTAAGTATCAAGCCTAAACTCGGTAGAGTATTGATGAGGCTAGGTCAAGATACCTACTAGGATATAAATTAATGTATAAAGTGTAATACGGATATGCAATGGAAAGTGAAGAAACAACTAATATAGAACAAGATGATAGCATGAACTACTACCAAAAATATCCAATAGAAACAGCATAAAAGAAGAAACTAAATGGGCTCTGATGATCATGTACGGACAATAATTGCTAGAACAAATAAGAGTGACACAACAAGATATATTCCAACCAAAGAACTTTGCGACATGAAATAACAACAAGAATCACAACAAGTTAGCATCGCATAATTAAGAATTATAATAGAGGTATCGCCTATTATTCACTTTTCTAAATTTTAATCACAATCTTTTCTTATAGCGCCGTGTGAGCCGTACATTTTGAAATTAGGTTTAGAATACAATTTTCAAAATAGATACTTGCACTTTAGCCCACCTTATGACACTGGATGGCTTCACGTAGTTCCTCTATAAGTTACACACATAAGTCACACCTTATACCGCCTCATGCACATCAACCCTAGCCTTATATCGCCGTATGCACATCAACCCAATCCTTAAACCGTCGCATGCGCGTCAATATCATATCACAATAATAGTTCACACCACAAGTGCCCACATATCATAACTTGCCAACAATAGCAATATCAATGTTTCATAACAATAGCCCATGGCTCCACCACAACGTATTAAAGAATATCAACAACAACAACAATGGATGAAAAATTCTCAATAAGATTTGTTTCAACAATAACCAATATCGCCTCAACGTATTAACGACTTTCGCAACTTTAACACCTAATAACTCAACAATGAGAGAAATAATGTATAATCACAATATTATATAAGACTAACTCACAATAAAATAGATAATATTCAACAATGAGTCACAAACAATTGAAATCAACGAGTAAAGGGGTAACATGAAAAATTAATTCAACTAACGGAAATAAATAGGAAAGATATAACTTGAACAATAACTTCAAACAGTGATAATTAACAATGAAGAGATATCATGTACCAATAAAGGAGGGAACAAGTTTAGTGAAAACATGTGAGAAATTTAGTAAGTAGGATGTAGAACAAATACTAAGAAAGTCAACTAAGGCATTTAACGATGGTCTGATGCAATTAGGGATAAATTTACTATGGGAATTGAGAATATAATATGGCATTTCAATTAAAGCATGGAAATAGTAAACCAGTCAAATACCATGTACAACCCATCTAACAATTCGTCACCTTGCATTCATGGATTTCACTTAGCTCAACTGAATCAAAGAATACCAATACTAAAGTGTAGTTCCCCCATATGAAGTTAGGCAAGACGCTTACATCAACTAGGCCAATTCAACACTCGGAAATAGCTTTTCCCTTAAAATGCGCCTCCACACTGCTCAAATCCATGCCAAATTGACTCAACATCATCAAACAATGCTAGCAAATTCAATTGTTACAGATAAAGTTAAGATCCATATACTTTTCCAAAAATTAAACCTTGGGCCCGCTGAGTCAACACATGGGTCCAAATCAACCCAAAAGCTTCCGAGAACGAAACTAACTAACCCTACAAGTCATAAAAGCATAGACACACAAGTGTGAAGCAATAAAAGGGGTAACGGATCACAATTACACAAAACGACCGGTCGGGTCGTTACACCGAATCTCTATAGCTAAAGTTAGTCTTGGCTAGTTCTGAACTGACTCAATCTTCTTAGGGTCCACTTTAATGTCCTCTGCAGATATAACATGCCCCAAAAAGGCAACCGAGTCCAATTAAAACTTAACACATTGAAAACATGGCATATAACAGATTATCTTTGGACTGCGGGAGTAGATCAAAATATCATTAATGAATATGATTACAAAAAAATCCAAATAGGGCTTAATACACAATTCATCAAATCAATAAATGTTGGTAGGGCATTTATCAAGCCAAATGACTTTAGTAGGAACTCATAATGCCCATACCGAGTCCGCAAAGCTATCTTAGGCACATCTGATGCCTTAATCTTCAACTAATGGTAGCCCGATTTTAAATCAATCATCGAAAACACATTGGCACCATAAAACTGATAAAATAAGTCATCAATCCTCGGCAATAGATACTTGTTCTTGATAGTAAATTTGTTCAACTGCCGATAACCTATACACATCCTCATCAAACCATATTTCTTTTTCACGAAGAACATGGGTGCACCCCTGGATGAGACACTAGGACTAACGAATCCTTTTATCAAGCAAATTGCAACTACTCCTTCAACTCAAGTGTGGCCATACAGTATGATGAAATAGAAATGGGTTGTGTCTCCTGAGCCAAGTCAATACAGAAGTCAATATCTGTCGTGTGGAATCCCCGACAAATCTAGAGGAAACACCTCTAGAAACTCATACACAACTGGTGTTGAATCCAAGGAAGGAACCTCCACTCTGAGATCACTGATATAGGCCAAAATTCTAGACATCCCTTCTTGACCATGCATCGAGCCTTAACATAACAAATAACCCTACTGGTAAAATGGAAGGAGTCCCTCCACTCTAATCAAGGGAACCCCAACAAGGCTAAGGTCACCTTCTTGGCCTGAGAATACAATATAGTGTGATAAGGTGACAACCAATCCATTACCACTATAACGTCAAAGTTAAGTATATAAAAAGTAGGAGATCTACACTAGTGTCAAGGCTCTCGAAAGAAAGCACACCCGAGCAATAATCACATTTTACAATAGTAGAATCTCTCACAAGTGTGGTCACATATACAGGAAACAAAGATTCACAAAGCATAACTAAATATGAAGCACAATAGGATGACAAATAGAAATAAGTAGAGCTAGGATCAAATAGAACTGTAGCATAACTTCAACAATACTTGTGATGACGGCGTCAGATGACTCTACCTCAGGTCTAGCTAAAAATGCATAAAAATAGAGCTGGGCCCCAATACTCCGACCTTCACCTCTCGGACGACCTCTAGATGGCTAGCCTCCGCCTCTAATGGCCTGACCTCTACTTTTATTGGCCTAAAATCCACCTTTGGAAGCCTAACCCATGCCTCTAGCTGGCTGAGCGAGTGCTGAAGCAATATGTACTGGAATCGTGACACGAGAACTTTATTTTAGCATGCGCCTGTGACTTAGGTCAAATTCTAGCAACGTGCCTCGGATATCCACAAGTAAAACAAGCCCTCGATTTCTACGAATACTTACCGTGGAACTGGCCTTATCGACCTGGATAACCACCTTGATAACTCTGGATCGGAGCTGAACTAATAGGAGCTAATGGTACAGAGTAGGCGAGCTTCTCAGGATGAAACACGTAAGAACCATAACTATCGGAAGCACCGTAGGATGCCTGAAGCGCTGACTGAAATGGCTTAGGAGGATAGCCCCTACCAAAAGAACATTTTACTCAAGATGAGGCACCACTACAGCTACCAGAATGATGGGGCTTCTTCTAAGATGTCGCTCCTCTATCCTAACCACAAACTATCTCGATTCGTCTAAGCAATCTGTGTGGCCCTTTAGAAAGAAATATCATCCTCTGCCTCCTTGGCCATCTTTAGCCTAATACTGAAAGTAAGTCCATAAATGAATATCCTTACTCTTTCCCTCTCAGTAGGGAGTAAGTCAACTGCATGTCGAGCTAGCTATATAAATCGGGACTCATGCTACGTAACACTCATGCTATCCTATTGAAGGTGCTCAAACTGCCTGCGGTACTTCTCTCTCTGAGTGAAAGGTATAAACTTCTCCAAATATAGTTGCTAAAATTGATACCAAATAAGTGGAGGTGAATCATCTGATTTGCTCCGATCAAAATCCTTCCACCACTTCTTGGAAGAACTGGTCATTTGGAACTTTGCAAAGTTGACTCCATTACTCTCAACAATACCTATGATGTGCCAAACCTCATGGAAATGGTCCAAGTTATCCCATGGGTCCTCAAAAGGTGCATCACTAAAGTGAATAGGGAAGAACTTTATGAGGTTATCCAATCTTATCAATCCAGTAAAAGACATCTCGGGTCTCTCCCCGGTCTATCCAGCAACAACATGCTGAACTACACCAACTGGCTGTACTCCTAAAGTATGATATATGGGAGCCTTCTACTTCGAAGTGTGAGTATCTGGAGTCTGTGCTCCTTCCCAATTAGAGAGATAGCTGGTGTTATCATAAATGCATCGGTCTAGGCCACACTCTACTTAAGTCCCACTAAATAGACTAGATCATCGTGAAGCACATGAGTGGCTATAAACCCCTCCCAAACCTAAGGGGGTCCGGCTGGTGCAGTGTGAGCTGGGATCTCCTCCTTATGGTCATTTTGAAGCTCCACTACGGGTGCTTCTTCTCGAGCTCTTCCTCTGGCTTGACCTTGGCCACTACTCTTGGTAGTTGCAACAACAGGGGGCTACGGCTCCTATCTTAATATACATGTTGTGCGTGTTCTCACCATCTGTGAGAGAACAAAACTGGAATGATTCAAACATCAATGATAGCACAAAATCGCATAATAGAAAGAAAGAAGTGAAATTTTTCCTAAAAATCCATAGCCTCTCTCCGTACTGATCTTCTAGACTCTACTGATCTTGAAAGTGACTCGTGAGACCTAAGAAACCTAGAGCTCTGATACCAACTCTTCATGACTCAGAATTTCCAACCTCGGGAATGTGATAGTGTTACATCCACAATCTAGTCAAGTCGATGTTAATAAAGACATTAACCAATTATTTTTAGCAATTAACTCAAGTAGTGACAATAAATGAGAAATATACTCAAAATCTAACACAGTGCGAATATATACAACGTGATACTTGTCACACCTCCTTTTTCCTATACCTGGAAGGGTATAAGGGAGTTTTTCCAATTAAATTAACAATCAGAACGAGATTATTTATTTATTGTTCAGAGTCAACACTTAGAATAATTTATGGTGTCCCAAGTCAACGGTTCAAATCCCGAATCGAGGGAAGATTGACTCTATTTTACAGTCTACGAACATAGAAATCCGGGTAAGGAATTCTGTTACCCCGGGAGAAGGTGTTAGGCATTCCCGGGTTCTGTGGTTTTACCACGGTCTCTCTACTATTATTATTGGCCAATTATCTAATTTCAATTCATGTTTTAACCTATAATGTATTTTAACTTATTAAATCGCTTTTAATCATTTTAAGGAAGATTCAACATCATTTAAAACACGCCTTGAACCATGCGACATAAAATTCACCCGCGGTCCACGACATATTTTATCCAACATTGTTGAGATTTGGATTTGGGTCACATTAAATGCACACCCAAGTTTAAGGAAATTAATTTAAATTACGCGCCTAAAGCAACTACACACTTTCAAGTTTGTGAGGGCCATGGAAAATTCAACTAAATGGCACACCTCGATTTCTAAAGGATTAAAATTAATTAATTGAGGGCCATGGGTCTTGAGATTTTATTTGGCATGGCACACCTCGAATTATTCTAACCAAATGGATTCTAAATTTAATTTTGAGGGTCATAAATTGTACGTTTGGCTAATATGGAACACCTCAAACTAATTTTAAAAATCTTACTAATTAAATAAGTCTTAAAGAAATACAACTACTTCTAAGCTAATGTTCAGACTTAAATCGTTAAACAAAAGGACCAATACTAAATGAGGTCCGATCCATTTCTATTCCAAGGGCCTGGGCTTGGAATGAAGCCCAATAATTTATTGAACAAATTCCACCTTGATTCAGGAAACAATGGGGTCGAGTACCAGCCTGACAAGATTGCAAGGCTGCAAATCTTTCTCGTTTCACAATAGCCTAGTTCAGGCCCAAAAGGGATCCCAAACCTTAAAGTAAACGCACAGCTGAAGATGAGGGGGTTAGCAGGTCGATCCCATGGGAAAACAGGGGTGACATTTAAAATTTTAAGAGGATTAAACATTATTCACAATAAACCATAGGCAATCAAACTTCACATAAGGCAACATAACATTCAAAACATGCCATGATCAACTTTAAATCATTTAAAATTAAAATTGCGACATGTAACAAAACTATTAAACTCCTATCAATCCCAACATACATGTTTAAAGACTGTATTATTAGACATACTAGACCATCTAGTTCATATACTATTCAGAAAAAAAGAAGGGTAAATCCCCACAGGAACTCGAAACAGAGTTTATGACCCTATATCACAAAATAACTCCAATTTGCAATCAAGACAACATCACAGTAAACATAGAACACAATATAGTACCCTTCAAATAGCAGACTACACTAGACATTTTGTCCCCAGCCTATACTTGTCATTGTAGCAAGTTCAATATGAAATCGACACCAAGAATGAATACTGATTTCAGTAAAACTAAAGCAAATCATATAACTGGATCGAGCCTTGTACTGTAGTATCTTAATAGTCCCCAAAATTAATTACAATGATAAGAACTCAGCTATCCAAACCAGAAATTAACTAGAAGATACAGGGATTCAGTCTTCTAAAACACAATATAATGAAGAAATATAACTAAATCCACAAACGAAATTGATGCTATGCTTAAAACTTCTATTTTTTCCATTTCATCCTCCAAATCGAGCCTCACATTAAGTAGGATTCAAAAACATGTACCTTAATATAACAAAATAAACAAAAAAATAAAGCTTGAGAACAGGAGGGAGCAGCAGCAACAAAAATAACAGCAATGTAACAGTATAGAATCAGCAGAATAAGCTACTACTTCTCGACCCAGTTCTAGGCTTTAAAAACCTAGATGAGCTATTCTATTGAGCTTTTGAACTTTTGACTTATCAATGGGAATTAGAACTCAAAACCCAAGCAAAATTCAAGAAATTTTCAGTACTTTTTTTTTAAAGAAAAACTCAGCCGTTTTTTAAAGTTTCAGTACTTTTTTTAGTCTCCAAAATCTCTACTTGGGAATGAGGAAACAACGTCTTTATAGGGAGCTTTAGGGCAATAGAAATGAGTTCAGTTGTTTGCCCTTTAATCCTTTTTCAATTTTTGCTTTTGCACCTATGCCCTTAGTTTAAAAATCATCTTTCTAAGTTAGTCCCAAACCCACACTTCTAGAAGTTTCCCCAGTCAGTTATACAAGATTCCTCAACCTAAAATTCCTAAATTAACTCTTAAACCCCCTATTTTTACTTTCAGGAACCAAATGGGTCAAATTGACCTAAGGTCCACCCATAAACCTGGGCTTGCCAACCAGAATAAACCCCTTATGCTTGAGCCTCTGATTAACAGAGCCCAGATTCAAATAAGAAATCATGAAAATAGGCCAAGTGAAATTTCTCAAGAAAAAATCAGAGTTCCTTTCTTTGGAAAACCAGAAAAAATGAAATAAAATATAGAAAAAAGAAAAAACAAAGAAATTAAAACAAATATGAACTAACAGACTTTAATTTTAAATATGCGAGCAAAAATGATTCACAACAAAAAAATAATAGATAAAAGAGGAGACGAAGCATGAAGAGATGTTGACAGCAACCAAATGAAAAAGAAGACGAAAAGAGACTTGAAATACCTAAGCAAGAGGTGGACAGACCAGGCTTTGAATGAACATCAGTCATTTCGATTGCGAGCCAAAATTGGTGTTCGTTGCAGGTTCTTGTCAAAAACCAACGAGAAACAACCATTTAGACCCTAATCGGTCGTTGAAACTTGAAGAAATCGAGAGATTTGTTTTTCATTTTTCTGCCCTTTTTTTTTAGATTTGAAACTAGCTCTGTTTTGTGATGATTCTAGGGATATTGACGGTGGAGTTTTTTTTCCAGGGATGTGGGTATTGTGTGGTTGAATTTTGATGGTGGTTTTTTCCATTTTTCTGCCCTTTTTTAGATTTGAAACTAGCTCTGTTTTGTGATGATTCTACGGATATTGATGGTGGATTTGATTTTCCAGGGATGTGGGGATTGTGTGGAAGAAGTTTGATGTTGGTTTGGGGGTGGAATGCTGGTAAAAATCGTGGATCTTTTAGAGGCGGCGCTAGGGTTATCTATGAGATAGATGAGAGAAGTAGATGGGGAAGTTGTTTGGACTAGGTTGTTTGACAGGGAGTTCAGACATATTAATGAAAAATGGGTGAGGAGTTTGAGCCGTTGGATGCGAATGAATGAATGGCTTAGGTTGGACTAGGATCGGGGAACTCTAAACGGCACCGCTTGGTTAGGCTAAGGTTTGGACTGGGTAAAGTCACGGGTTTTGGCCGGAAATTGGACGGGTTTCATGGCACAATCGTTTTGGCCTAAGGAATTTCAATTAAAATGGACCAAACAGATTTATCTTTCAATTTCTTTTCTTTTTCTTTCAAGTTCTTTTCAATTTCAAATCTTTTCTTTTTCAAATTAAAAATAAAACCTAAATTAATTCTTAACAAATAAATTTTCCTACCAAATTATATTAAATATTCAACATAATATTTACAATAATTAATTCAGTCCTAAATTAAAAGTAAAATCTATGAAATTCAAAATTAAAGAGTTAAAATGCGAAATGAACTATTTTGTGATTTTAATCATTATTAAAAAAACAACTATATTGCTAACTAACCTAAAAATGTAGAATTAAATAATAAATGCAAATGCAATATATTTTTTATGAATTAAAATTAAACATGCTTAGAAAAATATAAATAATTAACAAAAATGCTACAAAAACCTACGAGATTGCACGTAATGGGAAATTTTTATTTTTTATGGAATTTATGGGAGTAATTCACATTGGGTAAAAATCACGTGCTCACAGCTGGCCATATTTGCCCAGAAACATGGAGAGTTTTTTTGCAAAGATAAAGTGAGTAGATACAAGTGATTTTTTCCCATTTTAATGCTCCGTAGGAAGCATTTTTGAAAGATTTAACCGCACCTTACTTCCGAGGTTACCTACATATCCTTGGCTATAAAGGAATCATGTGAGTGTAGTTTGGGATGTTCCGTAGCTGGGACTACCAGGAAGCTGTGATTTCATTATTGCTACTGTTGCCACTGCTTACTGAACTCCTTATTACACCAAGACAAAATAAAAGAAGCTAGACTAAATTATGGTTGTGTATGGTGAAATCAGGAGAATTCATCTCCCGCCATTAAGGCCTGCCCGAAATATCGAGATGGCACCTCGAGGCCTCGAGATCTTGATCGGGCTCTCTATCTTGAGGATATTTTGCGGTCCTACAGTGGTCTCGAGGCTCAGGGGTCCGCCCGCGACCGGCGAGAATTGCAAAGATGGGGAACTCTCGAGACGAGAAGCTAGAGTCAATAGGCCTTGACACCATAACATGCCTAGCCGTCCCATCCTCGCACCTTTACATTTAGTACATCATGTATCATGACGCATTCCCTTGCCTATATAAGGGGAACCCATATTATTTTGCAGAGCTGGGCGATTGCTTCATTTTCTCCATAAGTGCAATAATATCTCCCTCTCTCTCTCTTCTTCTAAGCCATTTGTTCTCATTGGTCCGAGGCCACCTCGTGTTCATTATTTTCTTACTTGTTCTACGTCGTCTAATTATGTAATGTCGATAAAGAGCTTTACTTAATCGTATTTTCCTTGTTATCCCTTCCCCGACTGTCCCCAATATCACGATCCCGGTTCGAGCCTCAGCCTCGAGGCCTCTATCGACCGGTTCCACGCTAGGGCAACAGGACCCTTCTGTTTGCTTATTACCTTGATTTAACTCGTATTTCATCGTTACACTATACAATCTTAATACAAATTGCCAAAACAACTACCTTGAAAATAGATCACTTATTTTTAGAATCTCATTTACAAATTTAATTGTTTGTTACCATTTTCACGGTAAACAATGATCTATGAATTACAAGAATCCTATCTATATTTTCAAACTTGCTCTAACGGTTCCGGTTGCTTTGTTGACTCATACTCTCCAGGTGAAATTCCTTTGTTGCTGAGTTGAATTGTAATCTTAAATGCTTTCCCTTTTCTCCAGGTGGGAGTCTGATTGTTGAACTTGAATCATCTTCCTTTGACCATTATTGCCATCCCTTTGTTATTCAGGCGGGCTCCTAATTTTGAACACTTGAATTATCTTCCTTTCCTCCAAAACTTTCCTTGTTCTCCCTTTGTTCTCCAGTTGGGCTCCTCATTGCCGAACTTCCTTTGAATATTGCTAGTTCCCTTTGTTCTCCAGGTGGGCTCCTGATTGTTATCTTTCTTTAAACATTTATCCATCCCTTCGTTCTTCAGGTGGGCTCCTTATTGCTGAACTCCTCTGAACCTTACCGTGTACATATCGAGCTCCCTTTGGCGATGCTATAAAGGCGATTCAGATTGTGGAGTAATCCTTCGTAACCGTTGGCGTGTCTCATAGTTCCCTACTAAACGTCCTAACGTTTTTTCTCCTCGAGGCAAAAGTGCTTCCGTTGGTTCATTTTTTCAAGGATATAGTAATTACACCCGTCAATCAATCATTTAGAGCATCGATGACTGTGTCGCTTCCTCCCTATAAATGAGGGCATTTTGTGGTATTTCATATTTTCATCTCAACACTTCTACTGAAACATTTTACTTCTGCTTCACATCGTCTTCTTTTGTCTTTGATTATCATGATGGGAGCTTTCTATGTTGAGGCTGTTTGAAGGGGATCTTCCAGGCCACGTCGTACTTATACCCTTTTGCATTTGGCCCTCTTGATAAGGTCGTGCTCGACTTTTGCTTGAAGTATCGGGTTACCTTGGTGCAAATTCATCTGTCGCTTTGGCGAACGGTGCTGATGATAAGATTCTTTACGGAGAAGGCCAGACTTGAGTTCGCGCTTGACCATCTCATCAGGCTATATCGACCTTTTCGTCATCGAGGACTGCTAAGGGATCGCCCATGCCTTCATTGTTGAGGATAATGAAGGTGGAGATTGAGAATAGGGTAGTTGGTTTGTCCGAGTTAGGACGACCGATGTCGTCCCTGTGGAGTTCCTGTAATTCCCCAAAGGTTCGAATTACACACGTAAGGGAGGCGCTTTGCCGTTCCTTCAGTTTTTGTTCATAGCAAAAGTCATCCAAGTAATTAGTATTATTCCCTTTGTTGCAGCAACTTCTTGTACGCCGGGCCAAGTTTACGATTTGCCTAGCTAGGTTCGGAGGCTGGTGACCCATTCATCTTGTGATAAACGCAGGTGGCGAGCTATCTCTTGCATCAGTCGGGGAGTGGACCATCATGGTATGTGCGTATGTTGCTTCTTTGCTAATATGTTACTGAGGCGGCATTTTCCCATCTCATCTATGCCAAACGCGTTGTTTTTGTAGATATCGGGTAGTTCCTCGAGGCAAGAAAGCATTTTCTCGAAGAAGAGATGGAATCGTCGGCTTCCGAGCCGAAACAAGACAACAGCAAGAGGGTCTGAGACCCATCATGCGAAGGAGCTTCTAGTGGTGCCGGGCTCGTATTTCTGAGATGGGGCATCACCCGGGTCGGCTGTCCCCGGGGTACCTATTTCTTGGCGAGTGGTTCCCTCGAATGAGTATGTTATGTCCAGAGCTGGTTCTTCTGGGGTTGCAGGAGGGGTATTATTAGGAGTGTGTTCTGATTTGGAGAAAACTTGCTATCTTCATTTCGCGATGAGTTCATGCATAATTATCTCATACCTCGCATCTTTATCCCGTTATTGAATCTTTCCTGCGCAGGCCTGTGATAGGCACAAACCAGAGTTGCTTCATCAAAAGGCCAAGTTGCTGAGGGTTCGGGATGAGGGAGAATCCCTTAGTCTTCTTTGCGAGGAGAAAGTAGTTGAGCTACAGCATTGGTAATATGAGGCGTATCGGAGCTCGAACTATGAGAGCTATTTGATGGAGCAAGTAATTTCTTGCAGTGTAATATCAATGGCGAGGTGAACCGTGTCAGGGCAGCTTGTGAGGATTTAAGAGGCCAAGTGCAGGCTCATGCCTTGGAGGAGGTGAGCGCTTCAGCCAGTATTCCTACCTTCGAGACCGAACTCTACTTATCCTGAAGCAACGCCAAGGTTCAAGCGGATATAATCAAGAAATTGGAGTCTGACCTCTCGAAGGTCAGGGGAAAAATAGTTGATGCCCGGGCGGAAGCAGCGCTGAGCTGAACCAGGGCGGATCATGAGATGGCGATTTTCATAAAGGAGGCTGCTGATTCCCAATCCGAGATAAGGAAAGCCCTTGATCGTGGGAAGAGTATCGAGGAATATGTTCGATGTCGATCCTGGAGATAAGTGTTCGAGGAAGTTGGAGAGAGAGCTTTATCCTCTCGGAGGAATTGGCTCAAGTAAGGGCGAAAGAGCGCGATGCTCAGTTACTCCTCGCAGGCGTTGCAGAGGGCGATCTTACCGGGTTGTAGCCTCTTGGCAAAAAATATAGATCCTACTATTTTTTAGCTTGATCTCCGGCGCGCGCAGAGCGTGCCTGTAGGTGCATAATGTTTTTGCCGTATGTAATGTAAGGAGAATTTCAAAGTGTTATTGTTTTTGTACCTTTTTTCTGTCGTTGCCCTTGATCGTGTAGATTGGTTTTTGGGATCAGTCCCTGAGACGTGCTATGGCTCGAAATCTGATTGGCCTTCCGGCTTTTTCCCGCCTTCATAGGCGGAGGGTGATGACCCTACATGCTCGTGGACCGAAGTGTTTTATGTTGGCGCGCGGCCTGTGGATTTTTCCTGACTGTTGATAGTGTCGTCGAGGCCATGCTTTTAGGCGTATAGTGATTGAATTGCCTCAGGTTCAGTCTCCGAGTCGGGATCCTGTCTCGGGCTTATTTTACCCTCGTGCCCGTTCGGGCTGGTGATAATGACTTTCATTCTCTGCCCTGGGGCGTTTTGCAATTTTTCGGGTTCAGTCTCAGAGTCGCGTTGCGATTCATGCTGTAATCGACCCTTAAATCTCATTTGGGTTTTTGGACTGCGATGGTGACCTTCCGCGTTGCTTAGCCATCGGGACCTTTTAGTATGAGGCCTGGAGGCATGCTTATCTGGTTATAGTGGTACTTACGTTGCTTGGTCGTACAGACCTTTCGATATGAGGCCCGGAGGCTCGCTTAGCTGGCGACAATGGCACTTACGCTATTTGGTCGCAGGGACTCTTTTGATATGAGGCCCAAAGGCTTTTCTTAGTTTAACTATTTTGGTTCCGGTCTCCGAATCAAGTTACAATTCGAGCTCACATTAATCCTCAAGTTGTCAATTTGCAAACTGATGCTCGTAGAGAACTTTGGGTGTGAGGCGCGGAGGATTTGCTTAGCTGGAGACAGTGGAACTTATGCTGTTTGATGTGAGGCCCGGAGGCTTTTTGTAGGCTTTGTTTCCTCTCTTTATGATCTTATTGATTATTTTGCCTAACCCGTCATTGGTTCTAAAAGAACCTCTATTTCAAGTCGTAGTTGGCGATTTTTTGAGCACCTTGGAAGGTTCATAGCCCATAGGTCGAGTAGATCGACGCTTTTGCTATTTTAGAGCCGACATGGTCGGGACTCATTTTTTGCCTATTGAGGGAAGCATGTGTTTAACCGGTTCTTTCCGAAGTAGATTCGAAGGACTATGACATTAATATTCTCTATCACCCGGGAAAGGCTAATGTCATGGCAGATGCACTTAGTCGAAAATCCATGGGAAGTTTGGCTCATCTGGAGGCCTAACAGTGGTTGTTGGCCAGGTATGTTCACCAGTTAGCTAGTTTGGGAGTTCGCCTCACGGACTCTAATGAAGGCAGGGTAATTGTGCAAAATAGGACTGAATCATCACTTGAGACAAAGGTGAAATAGAGGCAATTCAACGATCCGTTATTAGCACAACTGAATGAGGGGATTCATAAACACAGACCACAATTTTTTCCTTTGGCATGAATGATGGTACCCTACGGTACCAAGACCGCCTATGTGTTCCCGATATTGACGGTTTTCGACAAATGATCATGGAAGAAGCTCACACTTCCAGGTATTTCATGCACCGAGGTTGTAAGAAAATGTATCATGATCTCAAGGAAATGTATTGGTGGAACAACATGTAGAAGGACATAGCGGCTTTGTGGCAAAATGTCCGAATTGCCAGCAATTGAAGGCTGAACATCAAAGGCCCGGTGGATTGGCACAAAGAATAGAAATTCCAATGCAAAAATAGGAGATGATTAACATGGATTTTGTGATAGGTTGCCGCGCACTCCGCGCAAGTTCGACTCGATTTGGGTGATCGTGGACCGACTCACGAAATCACTACATTTCTTGCCAGTCAAATCTACCAACACGGCAGAGTAGTATGGTCAGTTGTATATTAAGGAAATAGTCAGGTTGCATGGTACTCCGATCTCAATCAATTCAGATCGAGAGGCTCAGTTCACAGCCAACTTTTGGAAGAAATTTCTGCAGGGTTTGGGCACGCATGTAAATCTTAGCACAACTTTTCACCCTTAGACTGATGGGCAAGATTCAGACACTTGAGGACATGTTGCGTGCTTACACTGTTGATTTCAAAGGTAGCTGGGATGATCATTTGCCCCTCATAGAGTTTGCTTATAACAACAACTTCCATGCTAGTGTCCAAATGGCACCATTTGACGCACTGTATGGTAGAAGATGTAGGTCTCCTATTGGGTGGTTCGAAGTTGGGGAAGCTGAATTATTAGGGCCATATCTTGTGCACCATGCCGTGGAGAAGGTCAAAACTATTAAGGAAAGAATGAAGACTGCTTAGAGTCACCAAAAGTCTTATTTGGATGTTCGTCCCAGGGATTTGGAATTCAAAGAAGACAATTGGGTATTCTTGAAGGTTTCCACCATGAAGGGTATCATGCGGTTCGGGAAGAAAGTGAAATTAAACCCAAGATATGCCGGACCGTACAGGATCATCCAGTAGATTGGTCAGGTGGGATACAGGCTTGAGTTACCACCCGAGATGTCATTGGTACACCCAGTTTTTCATGTGTCTATGTTGAAGAAAGTAGTGGGAGATCCGTCCACTATCGTGCCAGCTAAAACTATTGAGGTCAATGAAGTGGTGTCCTATGAAGAAGTTCCAGTTGCCATTCTTGACAGGCAGCCCAAAAATTGAGGAATAAGGAAATCACCTCCGTAAAAGTGTTATGGCGAAACCAGCAGGTTAAGGAAGCCACTTCGGAAGTTGAGGAAGAAATGAAAAGGAAGTATCCATATTTGTCTGTATAGCCAAGTAATAGCCTTCCACCATTTGATCCCTATGAAATCTGTATCCTTGTTTCGATCTACCTGAAAACTATTATGTTTTATCTTGATTATATGATTGCTTATAAGGCCATGGTTAATATCGTAAAGGTCATCTTGTGCCTACGGATTATGTATATGCTGTTAGGACTTGTTTTCTGGTGCTCTCTGACGGGTGGATACGTCTAGATAGAAATGAAATTCTGGCAAAATTTTCAGAAATTTTGGGAGTTAGCCAAATTCGGAGCTATTGAAATATCCCATGATTGTGAGAAACTGGGAGCTCATGAGAAATTGCTAGTGACTGAATCTTGACCCTCATTCGAGGACAAATAATCTTAAGTGGGGGGAGAATGTGAGGCCCATGAAATATCTTTACTATAAACCCGAAAGCTCGTAGTGCCAAATTAAGAACAATCATATAATATCAACAACAATCATAACAAGAGTCCCGACTAGGGATCAATAAGGTCTATACTATCCCGGTAGGGGATTCAACAACATATGTAATTACGTTATGGCAATAGAGAAACAACTATAACCAAACTTGTTACAACACCTAACTACCTCAACTATAACCAAACTTGTTACAACACCTAACTACCTCAGCTATAACCCAACTTGTTACAACACCTAACTGCCTCAGCTATAACCAAACTTGTTACAACACCTAACTACCTCAGCTATAACAAAACTTGTTACAACATCTAACTACCACAGCTATAACCATAATACTTACCCAACACAAAGAACCATCAACCTAAGCATCCGTAATATAATATAAGAAAACAATATAAGGGAACCACAACTCAACAATAGCCCGGCAAGGGGTAACATATTGATCTCTTCTATTTCTCACTTTTACTTCACAATTAACTTCACAACTCGAGCCAAAGCTCTAGAGTATCAATTATCACTTATATTTTCACAATTCGTTATACAACTGGAGCCAACGCTCCTCAATGTTCATAGGTCACAATTCTTTCCACAATTTTACACAACAAATAGAAATTTTCACCAAGGCATTAATAATACAACAAAGTCATGAAAATCACAATATAAGACTCATGTTCATTCTTGACACCAACATATAGATAATCATCACCATGCATATACGTCGTACTCAACAAAAAACAAATAGCAAATAGGACACACTCCTAATCCCTCAAGCTAAGGTTAGACCAAACACTTACCTCGAACTTCCACGACCAACTCAAGCCTCAAACACAGCCTTTCCTTTCGAATTCGACTCCAAGTCAACTGTACCTAGACATAATGGACTTAATAGCATCAATAAATGCTAAACAATCCAATTCCAATGCTTAATTATAGCTTTCTAATCATTATTCCCAAACAGTCTAAAATTGCCCTGGGCTCGCTTGGTAAAAACACGATGTTCGGACCAGAACCCGATCACCCAATCACCTACGAGCCCGAATATATATTTAGTTTTGAAATACGACACCAAAACGAAGTCAAATCCCCAAATATTCAAAAAGCCCTAACACTTCCCAAATCCCTAGTTTTCTACCCTTAATCACATGATTTAGGCCTAAAAACTAATGGGTGTTAGTGGAAATTGAAGAAAATTAGTCTAAGATTACATACCTATGAATTGGTGGAGAAATCCCCTTTCAAAAATTGCCCAATTTGGACTTGAAGAGAAGAAGTTATGAAATTTTGGCTAAATCTTGTTTTTGGTTCTATTTTAAAATCACTGGTGTGAGGCCCGTGAAACATCTTTACTATAAACCCGAAAGCTCATAGTGCCAAATTAGGACCCTTCTGAACTAAGCTATGCATTTAAAAGTCAAGAAATTATGTTTTCCAGAAAAGTGTAATTTTGCGGTCGATAACGCGGTCGCATATCAAGTATGCGGACTGCATTTCTGCCGCAAAGTGAGTCAGTGTGTTTGCCAAATTGAAGTCAACTATGCGGTCAATTATGCGATCTCATAACTAAAGTGCGGACCGCATAGTCGTCGCATAACTTGGAATTTTGCGAAGGGCAGTTCTGCGGTGCATTATGCGACCGTAGAACATAAATGCGGACCGTATTTCTGCCACAGACCCAGTCAGTGTGTCCTGTTTTTGGAGAGCATTTTCCAGTCCATTCTGCGGACCGCATGCCAACTTTGCAACTGCAAATGCGATCGCAGATCTGACTCGGGGCTCCAATTTTCTAAATTTTAAACCCGACCCCCCGATCATTATATCCAATGTAGTAGCTCATTTTGAGCATATTTCCCGGTGCTTCTAGAGTAAGAGAGAGCTAAGAGAGGAAAACTGCTACTCATCAAAATTACTCCAAAACCTTGTTAAAACATTGAAGGTAATCAAGTGAAGGCACCTAAATCTTCATCCCAAGAGGTAAGACTTCATCAACTCAGCTCTTATTTTTATACTTAGCTATAAGCGGTCATTAGTGAGGTAATTCAGTGGTATAAGAATGCATTTCTTGCATGCATATCAAACCATAAAGTATCAGGAGGTAGTGAGCTAACAAGAAAGAAATTGGGGTATAGAATGATAGAAATTTCTCTCGAAAAGGGACCTAAGATCACAATGCACCTTTAGTGTTTGATATTATGCTCAAACAAGCTAGCATCTCAATCTCGTCTCTAATTTTTGGTTCAATTTGTAATTCTTACGCAATAGATTGAAGTGCTAAGAGTTCCAGAATTTTGTAAAGATTAAGGAAAGCTATATTGAGGTATGTATGGCTAAAACCCCCTTTTATTAGAAATTGAGCTCTGTTGGCATTTACGCAAGTGTGGTAAGACTAGAATTGGTTGATGTATTGATTGTTATTTCACATTAATCGATTCACAGTTATATATATATATATATATATATATATATATATATATATATACACACACACACACACACACACATGAAGGATGTGCCTCAATGTGAGTAATATATTATTCTTGATATGTAGAGAATTGTGAAGAATATGTATCATGTGTCGAAATGCCTAGGCTATAAGCCAAGATTAAAACTGAGATTATCATGCTAACTATGTGAAAACTTACCTATGCTTGCAACTTGAATTTCTTTGTGTGTTCCTATGACCATAAAATTGCAAGATGGACATTGAAAGTGGGATAATGTGATAGTTGTGGCCCTAAGTGCCAATTAATTGATATGATATATGGAAATAAAGATTCAAATAAGATGAGTAATGAGAAAGGAACAACGCCTAGGTAAGGCAGCCTAGTCGATCATGCCGTGATCGATACCATGCCCCACACATGGTGGTAATGTGGTAACATTGAATTCCGGAAAAGGGAAATAAAATGGTGATTGAGGTATATGTCTCAAATAAGGCAGCCTAGCCGATCGGGTCGTGATCAGACACCGCTCAAGATAACGGTGGTATTGAGGACAGTAATGAACATATGAAAGAAATGCCCCAAACTAAGTTATGGATATTATGTGGAAGATTATATGGTTCATTTATTTGATGATGTGGTGTCCGGTTAAATCCTTTGATTTACTCTTGTGATTTCCTTGTTCTTTCTTGATAGTTCTTTCTAGTAAAATGATGTTTAGTTATACATACTAGTACTATTCCATGGTAGTCCATTTTGTTGGTGGCGCTATATTTTTCAAATGAATGTAGGTGGCTCTATCGAGGATAGTGCCGATCGCGCGTAGCAGATTACCTTCTTCTCAAAGTCTTAGTGAGCCCCTTTCTCTTTCAAGGGGTTGTATTGTATATCTTTTGTTGTTGTGGAATACCACTTTTGAGGTATAGCCGGGGCCTTGTTGCCAGTATTGTCATACTTTGTCTTTTGTATCCTTAGAGGCTCCGCAGATGCATGTGTGGCTTATGTCCGGGTATTTGAGGAGTCTATGAACAATGTTGCAATTCTAAACGCATGTTGTCTATAAATTTTTACCCCGTGGGAATATTTGAATCTAACCTTAACTATGATTCAATGTTGTGATATAAAATGAACTAAAAGTGTTGAGCGTACTACCTTTCCTTGACTAAATAAATGAAAGCATGGTTTCCTTTTTCATATTGATTCGGGTAGGAAGTGCTTGATGAGTCTTGCTCAGTTGGGTTCACTCGATTGAGCACTGGTCTCCCCTCTCGAGGTTGGGCAATGACAACTGGAAAAGCCTTCATCGCGTTCGCAATAGGCATGTCGCGTTCGCGATGAAGCCAGCTTATGTGAGCTTCGCGTTCGCAGAGGTTTAGCTCCCAGAGCCTTCGCGTTCGCATCCAGGTGGTCGCGTTCATGTAGGGTATAGTACCCTTATCCCTGCCCAGGCTGTAAGCCTTGGCATTCGCGATACCAGGCCCGCGTTCGCGAAGGAAAGACCCCCCAATGCTTCGCGTTCGTGACCTGGGTCACGCGTTTGCGTAGAAGAAATTTATCCTTCAGCATGAATAGCTCATCGCGTTCGCGAGGGTCCTCCCACGAACGCGAAGAAGAACATTTCAGCATACCAGAACTGAAAAACAACTTTTATGAGTTCAAAAACCATTCGAAACACACTCGAGCCCTTGGGGCTCCAAACCAAACATACATACTAACTCACAAATATCATATGAACTTATCTATGCGATAAAATCGCAAAATTAACCCCTTAAACAACGAATTAAATCACAAAATAATTGAAATATTTCAAAACTTCTTAAAACATCAAATTTTGCATTTAAGGTCCGATTTATGCCATACGGTTTCCGTTTCTTACCAAATTTTACAGAATCATCTTAAATAATATATAAGATCTATACGGGGTGCCGGAACCAAAATACAGGCCTCATACCATCGAGTTTTAATCAAAAATCATTTACAAATCCTTTAAACAACTTCAGAAAACAATTTTCTTTAAAAATTCATTTCTCGGGCTAGGGACCTCGAAATTCGATACCGGGCATACATCCAAGTCCCATATTTTCCTACAAACCCTTTGGGACCTTCAAATTACGGGTCCGGGTCTGTTTCCCAAAACGTTGACCGTAGTCAAATCAACTCATTTTATAGTCAAAATTTATCATTTTTCACTGATTTTCACATATAAGTTTTCTAGCTATGCGCCCATACTACGCATGCAAATCGAGGTGATTCTAAAAGAGGTTTTAAGGCCTCACAAGGTAGAATTCAATTTAAAAAGTCATCACAAAATTTTAGGATTTTGATTGAGACTTTGGTATCAAATTTGAGTATTTTTGGTATGGGTAAACTCGTGGTGGATTGGGACTTCATATTTTGTGACTTTTACCCAATTTTGAGACGTGGGCCCGGTTGAGTTTTGGGGAGAATTTCTAATTTCTTGCTAAAGACTGGTTTTAATTAATTAGATTAGTTTCTTATAGTTATATTTATGGGATGTAATTGGTTTTTTCTAGATTTGGGCCATTCAAAGTCGAAAAGTCTAGGAAATGGCATTCTAATTGATTGATTGAGCTTGGTTCGAAGTAAGTGGATTGCCTAACTTTGTGTGTGGGGAAATCCCCATAGGATTTGGTACTGTTATGACAATTGTGTGATATGTGAGTGCCGTGTACGCGAGGTGATGAGTGCGTGCATGGGCTAATTGTTTAAACTATGAGTTTTGCTAAACAATAACCTGTTATATCTTAAATGCGTCATCCCAGCATGTGTAGTTACCGTTTAGCTTAATATCATATGTCTATATGTCTTAAATGCTTATTTGAAATTTGTGCAGCATGCTTAGTTGAATTCATGCTATTCCTTTGATTTGTATTTAGCCTTACACTGTACGATTTCTTGTTGATAACTATTGTTTCTATCAGTTTCGAGCTATGTGTTTACTTTTGGGTCTACGAGGCAGTACCTCGGAAGATCCTTTCACATATTTTCTTTTTGGACTACAAGGTGATACCTCGGAAGATCCTCTATTGCATATTTAATTTTGGTACTATGAGGCTGTACCTTAGGAGATCACCCATCGTATTTACTTTCTGGACTATGTGGCGGTTCCTCGAGAGATCCCCTGTTGAGTATTTACTTTTGCAAATACGTGGCGGTACCTCAGGAGCGCCCTCTGTGTTTGCCCTTATTTGTTGTGTAGTTTCGTCTTCCGAATATCTCGTTGTTAAATTCTCAGTCATTTATTATATTATTATGTCTTCTGCCTTAATCATTATATTCCAGTAGGGCCCTGACCTGACCTCGTCACTACTCTATCGAATATTGGCTTGGCACTTACTGGGTACCATTGTGGTATACTCATGATACTCTTATACACATGTTTTGTGTGCAAACCCTTGTAACTCCTACCAGCCACACTATTAGTTGAGAGTACTTGCTACTTATTCGGAGACTTCAAGGTATATCTGCCAACATCTGCAGACATCAGAGTCCCCCTCTATCATTTTATGTTGTTGCTTCTTCATTTTTACTAGACATTGGTGTATAGGGACAATTAGAACATTTCCTTAGAGCTTGTGACTACCGGGTCATTGGGAATTTTTTGTACTTAGAATTGTTGGTTTTACTTATATATTGTCACGCCCCAACCTCGGGAGGCGCGACCGGCGCTCAATCGAGTGAACCCGACGGAGCAAGCCTTATCGAACACTTCCTACCCCAAACCAATGTGAATATGGGACCTATGCCTTTCATTAATACAGATGAGAATGCATGGTACATATTATAACATTGGTTCATTTTATATTACAAAGATTTACCGTACATAATTCAGCTTCAAGGATTCCATTAAAGTTACGGTTTAAGGAGATCACAAGTTTAAGATTAAAACATATACATATAGTGGACTCCCCGAACACCCATACATGACCCACACTAGTGTCTTTGGAGCCTCTAAAGATACAACAGATAAACATGACTATGCCGGCAACAAGGCCCCGACCATACCTCAAAAGCGGAAAGCTGTAATAACAAAAGATACACTATATAGCCCCATGGAAGATAAGGGGCTCACCGAGACTTCGAGTAGATAGATGCTTTGCTACACACGGTCGGCACTGTCCGCTATGGAGCAACCTACAATCTTAACACGAATGTAGCGCCCCCGGCAAAAGGGGCGTCAGTACATTTGAATTGTACTGGTATGTATAACTAAACACCATTTTACCAGAAATAACTATCAAATATATACAAGCAATTAATACGGGCAAATCAAGAAAATAGTTCACATAGTTTTTCATACAATTTCCACAACAAGATCAGGGCAATTTTATCACGAGTTCACCACTATTCTCATTACCACCGCCATCTCGAGCGGAGTCCGGTCACGACCCGACCGGCTAGGTCACCTCATCGGAGGTATTACTCACAATCAATATTTCATTTCCCTTATCCAGAATCCAATATCAGCACATTACCACCATATGTGCGGCATGGCGTCCGATCACGACCCGAGCGGCTAGGTCACCTCATTGGAGGCATTACTCAATCCCCAACGGTCAACACGTTCAAATATCAATCCCACACAATTCAAGGATGATTCAAGTTACCAATCACAGGTAAGTGAGCACATAGCTAGCATAGGTAGTTCTTTATTTCAATGTCGGCTCATAGGCCATGTAATACAACACATAATTATACTTTTCATCATTCCCTAATTATCAAGATTTGTAAATTATTCACATCAAGGCACATCCTTCACGAACATGTATAGTTCTATACCAATCAATTAATGCGTAATGATAATCAATACCCAAGCCAATTCAACTCTTACCATTCTTTCGCAATGACCATGGAGCTCAATTTCTAATAAAAGGGGGTTTTAGCCATACATATCTCAATAAATCTTTTCCTTACTCTTTTACAAATTTCCGGAACTTCTTAGCACTTCGATCTATTAAGCAAGAATTACAAATTAATTAAAGATTTAGAGATGAAACTGAATTTCTAGTTTGGTTCAAGCATATCATCGAACACTAAAGGTGCATTGTGACCTTAGCCCCTTTGTGTGAAGAATTTCCATCACTCTATACACCCAATTACCTTCTTTTTAGTTTTTTACCTTCCAATATCCTATGGGTTGGCATGCATGTAGAGAATATCAGTTTTATACTCTCAATTTACTTCTCTACTGGCCCTATATATTTAAGTGTGGAAATAAAAGCTGAGATCATGAATCTTACCTCTTGGATTGAAGATTTAGGAGCCTCCACTTGATTAGTTTCAAGGATGTAGCAATATTCTAAGGAGAATTTGATGGGGGAACACTTTCCACCTCTAAGGACCCTCTCTCTCTCTAGAAAATGCTCAGAAGAATGCTCAAAATGAGCCCTAATATCAAATATATCGATAGGGAAGTCGGGTTAAAAATTAGAAAATTGGAGCCCCGTGTCAAATATGCGATCGCAGATCGATCGCAGAATGAACATGCGGTCCGCATAATGGACCGCAAAAATGTCTCCCAAAAACCATACGTTCTGACTCAGTCTGCGGTAATAATGCGGTCCGCATTCACGTTCTGCGGTCGCAAAGTGCACCGCAGAACTGACACTCACAAAATTCAAAGGAGAAAATGCGATGACTATGCGGCCCGCATTTCGATTATGCGACCGCATTTCGACCGCATAATTGACTTCAATTTTAACCAACACTCTGATTCACTCTGCGGCAGATATGCGGTCCGCATTTACGTTCTGCGGTCGCATTCTGGACCGCATTTCTTGCATTTTTTTTTGGAAACTTATTCTTGACTTTTTAATGCACTATTCAATCCAAAAAGGTCCGAGCCGCGTCGATCTATGAGTTTCTAACACATGCTCCTAACTTGGCACCACAGAATCTGGGTTCTTAAGTAGGAATTTCACGGGACCTTACATATATGTTGGTCATTAGTTTTCAAGCTTTATTTATACATATACCTGTTGTTGTTAAGGTTTAGTAGTTATTTCTGTTACTATTTTAGTTATTCTGCAACTGCTAGGCTTACCATGTCTTAGAGACTAGGTGCCATCACAACATCTTTCGGAGGGAGATTTGGGTCATGACAAGTTGGTATCAGAGTTCTAGGTTCATAGGTGTTATTAGTGACAAGCAGGTTTAGTAGAGTCTCACGAATCGGTATGGAGACGTATGTACTTATCTTCGGGAGGCTTTGGGGTACTGTTAGGAAAATTTCACTTATTTGATTCCTTATCGTGCAAAATTGTTGTCTTCATAATTCTAAACTTCTCTCTTCTATTCTCTCATAGATGGTGAGGACACGTACATCAGGATCAGATGACCAGGCACCCATGCCTCCTGCTAGAGCCCCAAGAGGCTAAGGCTGGGGTAGAGGCCGAGGACGTCCACATGGTGCATCCAGATCACCCACACGATCTGCTAGAGAGGAGCCTCTAGTAGCTCCAATTGGAGCGTAGGCAACTGAGATGTCTATTACTGCACCAACTCTTCAGGAGACCCATGCACAGTTCCTGAGCATGCTTTGTACTCTAGCTCAAGCAAGGTTGATTCCACTTGCTCCTGCTATATCTCAGGATGGGGGAGGAGGATAGACTCCCGCCGCCCGTATCCTAGAGCAGTTGGTTCAGGTCAACCACATTCCAGAGGTTATACCAGTATAGTCGGTAGCCCCACTGCGTCCCCAGGGTAGGGAAGCAGTTTCTAAGGAGGAGTAGCTCAAGCTCAAGAGGTAAAAAAATTACCACCATCCTACTTTCAGTGGCTTGGCGTCAAAGGATGCCTAGGTTTTTCTTGGGGAGTGTCGCCATATCGTCCGTACTATGGGTGTAGCGGAGTCGAGTTATATTCCTTTGACTATGTTCTAGCTTAGAGGAACGGCTTATCAGTGGTAGTATGTTTATGAGTTGGGTAGTCCGGCCGAGGCAGCTTCACTCACTTGGACTCCATTATCGAATGTGTTCTTAAGGGTGTATGTTCCTTAGAGTCTCAAAGATGCATGGCACGCAGAGTTGAAACAATTGCGCAAGAGTTCTATGGCTGTGTCAGAGTATGCGGTTAGCTTCAGTGATTTTGCCAGACATGCATCAACCTTGGTTGCTACAATACGAGAGAGGGTCTGTCGATTAATCAAGGGGCTCAACCCCAGTATCAGACTTAGCGTGGCCCGAGAGTTGGAGATGGATATTGCATACCAGCAGGTTATGGGGATTGCTAGGAGATTGGAGGGTATATGTATATGGCTAACTTCGGAGAGTCTGATTTTATAATCATTATTACATTCCACAGCCTGCCTCCAGAAACCACAATGCACAGTTTGAGGTTCGATCGTGAGAATTCCCTATGCTCGGCCTCGGAGCAACACAAATCAGTGGCTACCATGGACAAACGAGAAATTCCCAAGGCACGTGGCCAAAGCTGAGAACACCTGCATGAATCGTACTAGTCTGTACCAGACAAGTAAATAGCAGTAGTAGCTCTATTTCTTTGTAATAATTATACATGTAACATGTTGGGATTTCCTCCCTATATAAAGGGGACCCTTATCATTTTGTAAAACACATGACATTCAATACAAGAACAAGAACATTCTCTGCTTTCTAACTTAAACATTCTCTATTGTCTTTCCTTTGATTTTATTGCTTACATTTATTCTGTTCTATTGATTGTTCTTCATCTATTATTCATCATTTATCACAAAAAGCCATCATCAAGGCCCTTAGAACTGTTAAGTTCCTCATCGGCTCTCTCTAGTCTGATACATTGGCTCGACCCCGAGGCCTAGCGTAGGCCAGCTCGAGGCCCCGGTTTATAGCCATTCAGTTTGCATAATATATTGTCTTCAAGCTCTTATCTTATTTTCTTGAGTCACGCTTAGCATCTATCATCATACAACTAGCATTAAGATTAATTACGCATTTTTAGAACTACAACATCAAATTTAATTTTAATTACCATTTTCTTGGTAAACAGTTTGGCGCCCACCGTTGGGCTAAAAATAATGGTGATTGTTTTCGTGCTGGTTTATTAAAAACACAAGTTATTCTTCACACTTTTTCTTCCCCAAGAATCTTCGATTTAAAGTCAAAATGTCTAACTCAGTGAATGCACGTAAAAACAACGGTCCTGAGGACCATTGAGAGAATGGTGTAGTTGTTTTAGGCGTCGGTGGACCACCGCGAAACCTTGAGGACGCACCAGAACCTATCCCTGTGGATGTGGTCTCACGCAAAGCCCAACATGTAAATATAAGCTCTCACACTAACAAAAGTACAAACCAAGAAAAACAACTAGAAGCTTAGAGAACCCCTGGTCAGGAGGAACGAGAGGTTAGCCTTCATGTCATTTTTGAAATGTTGCAGCACAACAGCTGGTGATTGCTCCACTGCAAAGCCACCAAAAAACCCCAAGCACAGTAGCACTAGAAGCGACTTCTCAAGACGAACAGGTACCGTAAAGATCGAGCAACAACAGGTCAGTAGCTGACCCTGCTATTATATAGATGCTCGAGGACCTCACAAAGAGGATTGAATCGGGCAAAAAAAAGATTAAATCTAACGACAAAAATGTAGAGACCTACAATTCAAGGTTCGATCATATCCCGGGCGCATCCCCAATTCCAAAGGGTGTAGATTCCAACAAATAAGTATAGAGGCCATTCCCATAGAGTGCTGCTCTGAAGCCCATACCGATGAAATTCAGAATGCCCGATCTCCCGAAGTACAACAAAACCTCGAACCTCAGCGAGCACATCACTGCCTACACTTGTGCTGTAAAGGGAAATGACCTGAAGGACGATGACATTGAATTCATCCAGCTTAAAAAATTCGGAGAAACACTTTCAAAAGGGGCCATGATATGGTACCACAACCTATCCCCGAATTCGATAGACTCATTTGCCATACTGGTAGTTTCTTTTATAAAGGCACATGCCGGTGCCATCAAGGTTGCTACAAGGAAATCCAAATGTCTTCAAAATCAAACAGAGAGAAAACAAGATGCTACAGGAACTTGTTTCTCGCTTTCAAATGGAGCGAATGGAATTACCACCAGTCTCCGATGACTGGACAGTGCATGCCTTCACTTAAGGTTTGAACGAATGAATCGACAACTTCAAAGCAGCTAAAGCAGAACTTGGTTGAATATCTCACCGTGACTTGGGCGGATGTCTACAACCGGTATCAATCAAATATTAGGGTCGAGAATGACCAACTAGGAGCCCCCTCAGGCTCAGTATATCCTAGCAGGCTCCTGGAAAAGGAACTAAGGACTAACAAGGAAAGGTACAAACTGTACACTGAAGATCAGAGAAACATCCCAAGGCATAATATACTCCGAAACGATCGAAGGGCAGATCGAGGTCAGATTCCTCTAGGACTCGTGAGCAGAGCCGGATTCAATATAAATGTAGGACAGACGGAGGCACCCCAATTATCTGAGTACAACTTCAACATTGATGTTTTAGACACCGTATCATCCATACGTAAAAGCGAAGACACCAGGTGGCTAAAACGCGTACTATCAGATCCGTCACAAAGGAACCCTAACCTGGTGTGTGAGTTTCATGGCACACACAGTCATAGACCGAATATTGCTGACAACCCGACTAATCGCCAAGTCCGAAAAGCTGGCTTAGGGACATCCGATGCCCTAATCTTCAACTGATGCTAGCCAGATCTCAAATCAATCTTCGAAAATATTTTGGCACCCTGAAGCTGATCAAATAAGTCATCAATCCTCGAAAACGGAAACTTGTTCTAGATAGTGACTTTGTTGAACTGCCTATAATCTACACACATCCGCATCGAACCATCCTTCTTTTTAACGAACAACACAGATTCACCCTAGAGTGAGACACTAAAACTAATGAATCCATTTATCAAGAAAATTGCAACTGCTCCTTTAGTTTGTTCAACTCAAGTGGGGTTATACGGTATGGTGGAATAGAGATGTGCTGGGTTTCCGGAGCCAAGTCAATATAGAAGTCCATATCTGTCGTGTGGAATCCCCAGCAAATCTGCAAGAAACACCTCTAGAAATTCACTCCCAACTAGTATCAAATCCATAGAAGGAACCGCCACGCTAGGATTGCGGATATAGGCCAAATTTGCTAGACATTCCTTCTCGACCATGCGTTGAGCCTTCACATAAGAGATAACCCTACTGGTAGAATGGCAATGAGTCCCTCCACTCTAATCGTTGAAACCTCCATATGGCTAAGGTCATCATCTAGGAGTTGAAATCCAATATAGCCTGATAAGGTGACAACCAATCCATGCCCACAATAATTCCAAAGTTCACCATATCAAGAAGTAAAAGATCTACACTAGTGTCAATACTACCAATAGAAACCACACCCGAGCAATAATCACGTTCTATAATAGTAAACTCTCTCACAGATATGGACACATATACATGAAATCAAAGAATCACATCGATAACAAAATATGAAGCGAAATAAGATGTCACGTAGTAATAAGTAGACCTAGGATCGAATAGGACTCAAGTATCTCTATGGCAAACTAGAACATTACCTATGATAATGGAGTTGGATGACTCTGCCTCAGGTCTAGCTGAAAAAGCATAAAAATAAGGTTGGGCCCCACCACATACCCTCCACCTATCAGATGACCTCTAGATGGCTGGACTCCACCTCTAATGGCCTGACCTCTACCTCTAATGGCCTAACCTCCACCTCTGGAAACCTTATCCCCGCCTCTAGCGGGCTAAGCAGGAAGTGAAGTAACTAGTGCTTGAACCATGGCACGAGAACTCTGTTGTGGCATGCTACCTTATGACCCAGGGAAAAATATAGCAACGTGCCTCGGATATCCACAAGTATAACAAGCCCTCGGTTGTTGTGACTGCTGACCCTAGAATTGGCTTTGCCAACATGGATAACCACCTTTATAACTATGTATCGAAGGTGAACTAATAAGAGCTGATGGTGCATTGTAGGCTAGCTTCTAATAGGGAAACACATAAGATCCACGACAACCCGAAACACTGTGGGATGCCTGAAGTGCTGACTGAAATAGCCTAGAGATAGCCTTTACCAAAAGAACCTTCAGCTCTAGATGAGTCACCACTGAAGCTACCGAAATGATGGGGCTTCTCCTAAGATATCGCTCCTCTATCCTGACCACAAACTATCTCGATATTTCTAGCAATCTATATGGCCATCTAGAAAGAAATATCATCCACGATATCCTTGGATATATATAACCTAATACCGAAAGTAATTCCATCAATAAACCTCCTCACTATGTCCCTATCAGTAGGGAGTACGACAACTGCATGGAGAGCTAGGTCCACAAATCGGGTCTCATACTGCTTAACACTCAGCTACCCTTTTGAAGGCGCTCAAACTACTTGCAGTACTCCTCTCTATGAGTGAAAGTAATAAACTTCTTCAAATATAGTTGCAAAAACTTTTCCCAGGTAAGTGGAGGTGAACTAGGTGGTCTACTCCGCTCAAAATCCTGCCACCACCCCTTAGAAGATCCGGTCATCTGGAATATTACAAAGTTGACCCCTTTGGTCTAAGAAATACCCATGTTATGCAATACCTCGTGGCAACGGTCAAAGTAATCATGTGGGTCCTAAATAGGTGCACCACTAACGTGAATAGGGAGGAGCTTTGTGAACTTATCCAATCTCATCAATCCCTCACAAGACATTGCGGGTCTCTCCCCAATCTGTGCAACAACAGCAGGCTAAACTACTGCAACTGGCTGGACTAGTGGGGTCTTATATATGGGTGTCATCTACTCCAGAGTATGAGTAGAGGGAGTCTATGTTCATCTCTCAGCCCGAGAGACAACTGGTGCCATCAGATATGCACCAGTTTGGGCCACACTCTACATAAGGCCCACTAAACAGACTATATCATCGTTAAGCATAGGAGTGGCTATAAACCCCTCCCGGACGGGGATCTCCTCCTCATGACCAATCTGAGGCTCCACTATGAGTGCTTCATCTCGAGCTCTAGGATGAGCTCTTCCTCTAGGTCGACCTCGGCCTTGGCCATTACCCTTGGTAGTGGTAACAGGGGGATCCAACTATAATTGGCTGTAGATGTTGTGTTCTCACCATATGCATGAGAACAAAAATGGAATGATTCAAACATCAGTGATAGAACAAAATTTTCTCATGACTCGTGAGACCTATGTAACCCAAGGCTCTGATACCAACTTGTCATGACCTGGAATTCCCAATCTCGGAACCATGATGGCACCTAACATCCACTTTCTAGTCAAGCCGACGCTAATAAATACATTAACCAATTATTTTTGGCAATTAACTCAAGTAATGAAAATAAACGAGAAATATACTCCAAATATAACACAGTGCGAATATAATCAACATGATACTAACTACTCCTAAAAATCCAAAGTCACGAGTACATGAGCAACTAGAAGTCTACAAACTGTGTATGAAACAAATACAACTATTTGAAAAATATAAACAATAAAGGTAGGATATGGAACGGGATTTCAAGGTCTACGAATGCCAGCAGATCTACCTCGAGTATCTGTATGAAAGTGATTCGAGCTGCCACACTTCTAAGCTCCACTGGGACCGAAACCAGTATCTACACAACAAGTATAAAAGTGCAGTATGAGTACAACCAACCAAATGTACTATGTAAGTGTCAAGCCTAACCTCCGCAGGGTAGTGATGTGGCTATGACAAGATGCCTACATAAAACCCAGTACAAATATATATATAAAGCAAAAAAATAACAAGAAGAATGATAAAATATTAAATGGGAGGGGGCATACAAAAGGGGAGAATACCATAAAAATGGCAATATGATATCTTGAAATAACATCTTCCGAATTAAGCAACAATATAACTAAGTAAATCACAAAATCCGAAAATTGGATAAAGTAATGATATGAAAATAAATGGCACGACATCACCCTTCTTACTTTTACTCTCGTCTTCACCATATAGTATCATGTATATAATGGCACAACATCACTCTTCGTGATTTTACTGTCAAATCTCTCAATATCTGATAATGAATTCAAATAAGGAACGAAAACACCCTTCGTTTATGCGTCTCAAAATATGATTATGAATTCAAATAAGGCACAACAACGCCCTTAATATCTTTTATGTTAGCTCATTTATGAGTCTCAAATTATCAACATAAAATAGACCTAGTATTTTTTATTTTGTTAATGAATTAGAGGATTCAAAATACACACACATTGTGTAGCATTACCGTTTCACGATGCATCATTATCAGTTCATAAAGTATAGTTAATCGCTCTGAAATGTCTTTAGCATCGTTAACCATTCATGCTGTTAGCGGTTCACAAAACATTGTTAGCGGTTCATAAAATATTTTTAGCGGTTCACAAAGCACTATTAGTGGTTCACAAAGCACCACTAGTTGTTCATAAAGTGACATTAGTGGATCATAAAGCAACATTAGCACCATTAGCGATTTACACCATTAGCAAAGCTTCATTAGTGATGCATAAAGTGGCATTAACAGTTCACACTATTAGTGGTTCACAAAGCATCATTAGCGATTCACAAAGCCCCATAAGCAGCAATCGAAATGTCGTTAGAACGACTAAAAAGCACCGTTAATGGTTCATAATGTGTTGCTAGTTGCTCATAAAGCTCCGTTAGTGCCACTAGCAGTTCATGTAGTTAGTGGTTAATCAAGCTCTGTTAGAGCTTCACAAAGTGGTATTATTGGTTAGCGCTTTACAAGGAACCCTTAGAGTTTCTCAAAGCATCGTTAACACTATTAGCAGTTCATGTTGTTAGCGATTCACAAAGCACCGTTAGTGGGTCCCAAAGCATCAATAACGACTCATAAAGCACTGTTAGAAATTTACAAAGCACCTAGCGCTGTTAGTGGTTCTCAAAGCGTTGATTAGCACCATTAGCGGTTCACAAAGAGGTTTATAAAGCACCATTAATAGTAGGAAACATTATTAAACGAAATTTTCAAATCATCTTTTATGTTAGCTTATTTATGAGTATCAAATTATCAACATAAAATATATCTAGTTTTTTTATTTTATTTTTTTTGTTAATGAATTAGATGATTCAAAATACACGCACATTATCAGTTGGGTTTGGATGTTTGATTTTGGTTTAACTATTTTTTTATTAATACCAAACAAAATTATATATATTTATATTATTATTCAGCTCAACTTAAAATCAAGTCAAGTCAAACCTACCAAAGTTTATTTTTTCGTAGTTGATTGACTCAATTTTTTCATTTGGTTTAATCTTATAATTTTTATGAAATATTGTTAGCTAATATACCTGCAAAGACCCTCACTTTGGGATGAAGTTTTAGAAGTAAACTAAAGAACATTACTTTAGTTCAACCTTTCAAGCTACATGAGCAATTTATGTCAAAGAGTCAATAGTTTTAGTCAAAATAATCTTAGATTTAATTTTTCAAATTACCTACTAATTATGACAATGAGAAAGACATAAAATTATTTGGCGCTTTTAATGAATTTGTTAGAAATGAATCTGAATCTAGATTACTTATTATCAAACATTAAACGGAAATTAAGTCACTCACTTTCCAAAGTAATTCCTGCAAAAATGATTTTGTTACCTTAGTATTAAATTTGATTTCTTTAATTTATGGTAATGACTTAAGTTATTTATCTTGGTTATTATATCTCTTTCAATTGTAAATTTGTTGTATATATTTTGCTTCCCTATAAATACATTGCTAAAGCAACAATCAAGACATCAATAACAACAGTTATAGAATTACTGTAGTAGTACCAGAATACTTGGAAGACAATGGAGAAGGCAACATTCCTTAAGATTTTCTTGGTCTCTTTTTTGCTTATTTTTCTAGGTAAGCAATTTAGATCTATTCACATATTTTGTGTAGTAGTTCATATTCAACCAGGTTATAGTCACACTTTTCTGACAACCACGTGGTAATTAATACTCCATTCATTCCATTTTTGTTGTCATGTTTCCCTTTTAAATGCCTTGGAGATTTCTTATTAGCAACTTTTACTCTAGAAACAATTTGTGTGTCTCTCTTATATTATGAATATGATAATTTAAGTTAATTATTTTTTTATCTTTTCTATAATTGTTAGGGCAATCAAACAATTTNAAAAGTTTACAAGATAGATCAAGACTGACTTAAGTTTGTTATTCTACAAATTGAACCATATTTTGTTATTAAATTTTCATAATTAATAAGGTTCAATAAAAATATATTTTCATATTGATATGTTCGAAAAGGCAATATTTCAAAATATTTTCTTATTCTTTTTTTGTTTGTTTATTTTATTAGTTAAATTTCATGATCCAATTTCACATATTGGCTGTGATGCGCCCAACGTTACCGCTAGGCAAGCCAATAGCGAACTAACAACATGATTATTTCTTTTAACAATTTAGAAATATTCGGTTTTTAACTAGTGAATAAATAAGAAGTGAAAATTTTATAAAATAAGAGATAAACAATTTTAAGAGGAAATTAAATGAGTATATAACCATAAATTATCATGTGTCTACTAGCATAATCTCCAAGACCTAGTGTCACAAGTGTATGAGCAACTAGTAGGATATACAAAAATAGTACACTGCCGTCTAGGGGAAAATGGACAAAAATTAAAAGTAAAAGGAAGAATTCCTAAATGTGCTTTAAACCCTCAACTTGGTGCCAAACAAGTGTAAACTAGTTAAATGTTATATAAAGAGTCAATATGTGCTAAAAAGTTCATATTCTAACTATTTAAGTGATAATCCAATCCTAGTTTAAGAATTCCTAAATTCATCGCCATGCCCATGTGCCCGGATGTCACGACCCTAAACCCAGATCCGGTCGTGATGGCGCCTCTCATGAAGACAAGGGCAGCCGACACATTTTCAATTCGAAGTTAAAAATCTAAACAACAATAAAATAGGCTAAGACATGATTTAATAATAGTAAACAGCAGATAACATCATAACAATGCGGAAGTACAACCCAAACACAGCCCAAATCAGGATGTCACTAGTCATGAGGATCTACTAAGGTCTAGCTACATCTGACGAAGCCTAAAATGTACTAATTACAGACTAATAGAATAAAGAGGGAGAAAAGCAGTGCTGCGAATGCCAGCAGCTATTTTGCTAAACTCCGATGACTCTGCCTCCGATCAACCAATACCCACTACCGGGTTAAGAAAAAAATATCTGAATCTGCACAGAAGGTGCAGGAAGTAAAGTGAGCACTCTGACTATGTGAGTAATAATCATAAATAAAGACTGAGTGATAAGAAATCACGAAAAGTGCATCAACATGTTCTATAGAAGCAGTTCAAAAACCAGTAAGAAATCAATGAAGCTAAGAAATCCCTTTAAAACATCTTAGCTTAGTCTAAACTTCTTTGAAAATGTCTTTTTTAAAAGTTACGCAAATGAATGCAGAACAACTAGTGCAGATAAGCACATAGATCTGCCCCTTAGGCACAAATACACAATTAGATAGGTAAATGACAGGTAAACATGAAAGATAAACACATAAGGTTCGCCCCTCAGGTACAATATCAACAAATTCGGCCCTCGTGCAATATCTCAGAACACTACCAGCCCCTGGAGCTATGTCTCAGAACCATACCAGCCCCCCGGGCTATATCTCACATCATAATGGGTACCCGCGCTCACTGGGGGTGTGCAGACTCCTAGAGGGCCCCCATACGGTCCAAGCGCAATATCAAGCCATCTCGTGGCATCATAAACAGGCTCTCGGCCTCATATCAATATCAAGCCATCTCGTGGCGCATACTCTCAGGCCCTCGGCCTCATAATCAAAATCAGTGTATCATCACAGCGGCGTGCCGCCCTATCCAAAAGATATCCTTACAACACAACCCCTCGGTCTTACTCAGTCATAGTCACATAAGCCTCTTGAGCAACAGTAAAACAATGTTTCTTAGCCCAAAACATCATTTAAATATCATTTGTGTATTAAAACTGAGTTTACATGGCTGAGTTTTGAAAACAGTGAAAAATAACATGATTGTGTTTAAGTATAAAGTAAAAATAGTGAGGAAATATCAACAAAAATCCCCGAAGGATTCAAATAATTGACACGGAGCCCAAATATGGCATTCAGCTCAAATAATGATGATAGCAAATAGATTTTAATCAAATACGTAATAAAATAATAATTCAGGACTGACCAAGTCACAACCACAATAGTGCACGACCCTACGCTCGTCATCAAGTGTGTGCCTCACCTCAATATAGCACTACTATGTGCAATCCGGGATTTCAAACCCTTATAATATTATTTACAACCATTACACACCTTGAACCGGCTAAATCTCTAGCTCGCGACACCTTTGCCCCTCCAATCGGCATCCACATTCGTCGAATCTATCCAAAATCAGAACGAGGGCATCAAAATAAGCTAAGGGAACAAAGCCCAAGCGAAAACAATTAATATAGGGCACACATCACGAAATTACCAAAACCCGATCCCCGGGCCCACATCTCGAAATTCAGAAATTTTTACATCAATAGATTCCTCGTCTCCCCACGAGTTCATACATATGAATAATACAAAAAATCAGAGTCCAAATCACCCCTGAAATCCCCATTTAGAGGTCAGTTAAACTCAAGCCCTAATCCTTCATTTTTAGCCCTTTAGTCCCTTTAATTACAACCGTAATTCATGAAATACTTCCATAAAAATGTGTCTTAGGTCCAAATATCCTTACCTTAATTGGCAGAATAACCCAAATTCGCAAAATGATATAGCATATATGGTCTGCCCAGGCCTTTCCGCATCTGCGATTAAAAACCTCCGCTTCTGCGGAATTCACTTAGTCAGCCCACACCGCTTTTGCGATAAAATATCCGCATCTGTTACATCATAGATGCGGTCACCATACCACTTCTACGGTCTCCGCACATCTGACCCTTTTCGCTTCTACAATAAATCACCGCATCTGCGGTCCCCATCCGCAGATGCGAAAATACCAGAAGCACCAATATCAGCTGCTGCAACAAAATTCCAACCTCTCCGTTGTTGATACCCAATTTTTTCCTGCCTATTTTTATACTCAAAATATTCTCAAAATAGCATATACATATATAAGCATGCCCAAAAGTATTGGTATTTTTCTTTTATTTTTAAAGATTTTTAAATCAATTTATTATCTATTTTTATACTACAAAAATCAATAATTATTCCCAAACTAGCATTTTTTGTGAATAATTTATTTAATTCTCATATTTATACTAATATATAATTAAGGTAATTTTTGCATATTTTTTATACATTTTTTTGGTATTTTTAAGCTAAATTGCAATTATAACCTATTTTACAATTAACAACATTTCATAATCATAACATCACTTTTAATATTTTTAAATTAATATTTATATGTTATTAATTAGTTCAGTACCTTTAACTTATTTTTAAATCATTTTTTACTATTTTTATAAAATAATAAAACGAAAAAATTGGCTATTTAACAAACAACCCTTATTATTTCAATTATAGCCAAATTGGCCACAACCCTATCAGATTTTTAAATGGCCCAATACCCTATTTAAACCAACCTAGCCCAATCCCCAAAATAACCCGATCCAATCTTTTTTTAATCTGAGCCATTGATCAAATGAGATCAACGACCCAGATTTAATTCCCATAATTAAAATCAATTATCCCCCCCCCCAAACCCCTCATTTCTTTGAGACCGTCTCTCTCTCTATATCGTCTATCCCTCTCCCTTCCCTCTAGAACCTTCTGGTTCTCTCTTTTATGATGAACTCCATCGCCTCTCCGGCCACTTCCAATCTCACCCTATTCGACCATCAATCGCCATGAGACCCTAGATCGCTAGTTCTCTCTATTTTTGAGATCCTAAAACCCCCACCATGTGAATCAGTCCCTAAAAATTTATGCCTGGTTTGTTTCAGGCCACCTCCCTTTCACTAAGGCTCTGATGGGCCCCTCACCGTCCTGTTCAACACCGCTAGGACCTTTGAGGTTTATGGACCATGGTGGTTGAGACCTTGGGTTCCTGGTTCTGCTACTTGGGGGTTCTCCTGTGTGATTTCAGGCGAAATCACACCCTATACATCACGATCATAACTCTTATTATGGTTTTCCCTTTTGAAACCATAACTCTCTCCTGAATCTCTCAAAACAGTGCTATTCTCATGATATTTTCATGTTTTCCTCTATGTTCTGCTTATTTTTGAGTTTATTCTGAAAGATCTTTTACTTTGAACCACCTTTTACTTTCTTTCAAAATTAGGGTTCTTAGATTTCTCTTACGCATAATTTAACTGATTTTCTTTATGATTAAATCATTTCTTTGTTTATTCTGACATGTTTATGTGCTCTCACTGTTTTTAATTTGACTTTGCTAAAAACCCCTAATTTCTAAAATATTTACTTGTTTGATTATGGGTGTTGGCATGTCTCTTTGCCTTGGTTATGTGTGTTAGAATAATTTTCTTGGCCTTGTCTCTATGTGTTAGCATGTTCCTTCGTCTGATTATGCATGTAAGCACGATTATCTTACTCTGATTCAATATGTTTAGCATGCTCCCTGGTTTGATTGTGTGTCTTATCCTGATGTCCCTTGACTCTTGTTAATGTTACATGGTCACCATGCTTCGAATATGTCCTGCTGAATCTTAACTTGTTTTCGCTAGCTCTGAGTGATTGTGTTTGTTCATCTCTTGTTCCCCTTCTGTCGATTTAGCTAATTTTGGCTTGCTACTTTTGTTCGTTCACCTCTATTTATATGTTAAAAATGCAGAATCATGACTTCACATGATTGATTCTGATTTTCCTTGATTGATTGGTAATTCAAAAACTTTCTTTTAAAACCCTAGCATTCTACCCGCCCGTTTGAATTAATTGGTTTTGTTACCTTATTTGTTATAGTACTCTATTCTTTTAAGCATTTCATTAATTAGAATTTTCCTGAATTTGATCTTAATTGGCTACTATATGAAATACTGAATCTTGAATTTTTCCTACTTGCCTTATATGGTGCTGAATATTTTCTTTTGATTTTGAATCCCTTAATTAATGAGAGTACTTCCTTGATTTTTTGATTAATTGATTCCGAGTTCATCAATTAACATATTTTTGTGATTTTTATCTTATTTTACCCCCTACTTTCAACTATAAATACCCTAAGTCTTTTACACAAACAGACAACAGTCTTCTGACTTACACACCACTGAATACTTTCAAATCTGCATTCTCTCTTGCTCTCTTGCTCCACTACTATTCTCTGCTCCTGTTTATTATTAGCCGGCTGAAAGCCAACGCTAATATAGTATTATTCCTTTATCTTTGCATCTTGCTTTTGCTCTTTACTGGTATGTCCTGATTAACTTTTCAAGCCTCACACCAATGTATTTATTTTTGTTTCAGTTCATTATTTTTGTGAGTCTCTTTTACTTATGCTTCTCCTGTTCAGTGTGTAATTGATTCTTTACTCTAATGCTTCACCATGCCTTCTGATTTACAAGTTAAGTATGACATTGTTTACTCCTAACTTTATTTGTTATGTCTATGTCCTATTGTTACACATTAGCATGCCTAAACTCTACAGCCTCACAGTCCCTGAATCCCCTAATTCTGTGTAGTCATGTCCATTAAACCTGCATCCCTTTTAGCATTGTATGATCTATTTGCTTCCCTTTCCCGATGATCATTTTATGTAATATTATGCTATTGTTTCTGTTGTTTCTTTCTAAAACAAACCCCTTGTTTTCTTAAAACTCTTCTTTTAATCACTTCTTCCTGCACTTCACACTATTATTAGAAAATAGGATTTGCCCCTTTCGTGTGAGAATTTCCTTGAGTACCTCTGGGTACTCATTGAACCTTGACACACAAGGCTGGTATTCCACACTGCACCTGTCCTGCATTCTTCTAAAATGTCTAGGTGCTGGTATTGGCCAGAGACCCAATGGGGCGTTAGGGAGCTTTGCCGCACCTAGACCATGGCAAAGGCTGTGAACTCGAAGGAGTTGAGGTTGGAATATTGGTCCTGATTGAAGGCTCCCCATAGCATAGATTTTTATTTTTCTGTTCTTTGGTATTGTAATTTAGATGCTACTGGTTTGTAATAATTTGTAAACAAACAATTGGGGTGAATAGTGAATATGGGGGAGGGTTATGCATTCTTAGTATAAATCATGGGTAGAAAACATGCTTACAGAATTTTATTTGCGCATTAGACAACCTGTATAGGTCATGCATCTCATTAATTAGAAATCCTGGTTTAGGTTCTTTATTTTTAGTCTGTCATGACACTCATCTTGTAACCACGCTCAGTTAATAACCAAGCATGATTAACAACAAGCCAAATAACTTGTCATTACTGCATTGGCATATTAGAAATCATGTTCTTATGAACTCTTATGTGCATTAGATATCACTGCACATAGGACTTCTCACTTGTTCGAGTTGCAGTGGTTAATTCATGTTAGTCCAATAACCGTGTTAAAATATGGCTAAGTGGTTTGAAATATTTTTTTGCAAACACCTTACCACGCGTACCTTTATAAATCAGAATAAAGAAAATGTATGTTCATTCCTTTATAAATAATCAGGTAATGTATAACGACACCTAGGCAAACCTTAGGACCGTTAGGAACTGGCCAATTATGTCTTTTTATTAGCCTAAAACCAACCAGCTTCTTTAAGTTTTAACTTTGCAGTTCCCTTTCTTGTTGTGATCTTCTGAAGTTCACTAAGCTTTTCTTTTCTTAAAACAAAAAATCTGCTAAAAATGATTTTTTCAAAATGACACACCTTTACTTTTACTGAGTTCTGATTTTTTTATGTCTGCAAATCCCTGGGTTACCTATCTCTGTCCAGAATCGTGCTATTATTATTACTACTTTATTTCTAAAACTTATGTGTTTTATTTGAGGAGGTGTGCATGGGCCTTTACGTGTTTACATGCTTTCCCCCCTAACATGGAGTATGTGTTTTTGTATGTCGCCTTAGATTTTTGTCCTTTGACACCAATCAGCCTAATCTCCTACCCTTTAGGATTAGTAGTTCTAAGTACCTCCGGGACTGATAGGATGGAGCGGGTAATAGCATGCAATAGGTAAAACGAGACCATTCCGCATTTAATACCTCAACGGGGTGAAAAAGGGTAGGTATCTATATGATGACCACGCGATAACAACACGTGTATAAACGGTTACCGAGTGTTGTGTGGGATGATCCATATTATATATAAACCTAGGACCCATTCCCTTATTTGTCCACTTTTATTTCAACTATTTTTTCTTTCGCAAATTTCAGCATTTAAAATTTTTTTTCAACTGTATGGAATTTCCATATTTTACTCGTTTATTCAGAATTAAAAAATGGTTTCTCCTACCAAATTTTAGTTTCTTTGAAGTTTCAAATTTCTTGCAACTATTATGTGAAGACCCCTTTGTATTTTTAATGCTTGTTTGCCTACTTGTTGTTTGCATTTAAAGTCACAATATAGCATAGCCGGGAACCACACTAGTGGATCTTGAGGGGTGCCTAACACCTTCCTCTCGAGATAATTTGTAGCCCTTACCCGAACTCTGGTTTTCCAACTCGAAAACCCTTAGTGTCCTAATGCACTTAATCATTTGGTGGCAACTATTCAAATGTCGTAAACCCGATTTCGTGAGAAAAAGGGGGCGTCGACAGCATGGCGACTCTGCTGGGGATTTCTTTAGGATTTTACCATTTCATGTTGCTTTTGACTTTATTATTGCCTTTATTTAATGTCTTTATATCTTTTCTACTACGAAACTGACTTGGCTTTTTATTTCTTTTTTTTTCTTTAATGCTTTCTTTTACTGCTTTCCTTTAATATTGTTGTAATTTTTGAGCAATTATTGTAATCTTTATGAACGCGAAAATACATGACAATTTATTTCATTTTTGTAATTGCATCTTTAACATCATATTCCGCTCGTGCCAAACAAATACCATAGCAAAGCTTATAATGAGTTGTTGCGCTCTTCCGATATTATTACCCCCAAATTTGGCAAAGGAATATTTGCAGTAAAACCAGTCGATCAGCGGTGCAGTCGACAGTTCCGTGCCTTTCCCTGTTGAGTTGTCCACTCAACGGTACCGGTCTAATACCCCATAGAAACCTTATTCTGTTTAATTGTGCATGCATCACTGTCAAGTCTAGTCGAGTCAGTTATGTTGTCCACATAATGTCTCTTTAAGATAGCCCTGTCCAAAGTCCACTGGGTTTCCTTAGAACCCAAACAGACAACAACATATTCTGTACATTTATTTGGAGAAATAAATTTCATTATGCTAATTATTGGTTTAAATAGTCGACTCCGGTGGGGTAAGGGTCTAACGCATTTTTCTGCAGAAAGTGAGACACGAAATCCCCAGATTCGGCATGGTAACCAACATTCATCCAAGGTTGCTAGGCTGGTGGGAAGACCTTCACTCCAGTGACCAGACTCTCATCCGCAAATATTTGGGAAATTTACCTTCTCTTTTTGAAATCCAGCCTGACAACAAATTGCCAGAATGCTGAGGGAAATGAAGGAGGACACTTAGCTAGAGCTTATTTGCTGGTGGGACTGCATGAGCTGGTGAAGCTGTTCGATGGAGCTAAAGATGCAGAGTCTGGGGAAGGTCCTTCTGGGACCAAGTAGTTAGGAGTCCTTTTGTTTTAAGATGTAATAAGGCCAATGGCCATTAGTGACATTTTATTTTCCGCAATTTTAGTGTCCTTTTGGGATTCAACTTATTTTTATCAATAAAATGAGGCATTTAGCATTATAAGTTCTCTAAAGTAACTTGTCAATAGGCCTACCTCGGGCACAACGAGGCACCGAAATTAGGACACGATTTATATTCTTGCATTATGTGTTTAAATATTGCAACATTTTTCTCATAACCCGTGCTAACTTATTACCTTTTTGTTTTTACTTTTTGTTTAATTTCCCTCCCCAAAAGGTTAGTTCGTGCACTCTGGCATCATCATCCTAATCCACAAGATCTAAGGGCCCTCCACCTCCTCCTCTTCCGAGTCCAATCAAAAACAAGAACAAAGATAAAATAGAAGACTTGAGCATTGTCAGGAAGGAGAACTCAGTTGAAAGGGTAGAGGTTCCTCAAGGTATTCAGGTTTCCAAAGAAAGTGCTGCCCAGCTCGAACAGAAGTTACTGAAATTTCAAGAAGAATCGGAACAAGTTCGGAACTTGGCAAACTTGTCATTTTCCCTCACTACCCCAGACGTCAACTTCCCCAAAGCTCAAAATCCTATACCTCCACAGAACGTCCCAAAACCACAGAAACAACCCGCTCCCCATCAAAATAGCAACAGATGTCACACTTCAAAGAACACCCCGCTCCTCATTCCCGAACAACTAAACACAAATGATCATCCCCACCATACCCCCATCTATGTGGAAACCGTGCCACAATACACTCAACCTATTTCAAGCACACTGGAGTCTGATGACAAAGACTCTCTCATAAAGAACCTGGACGCAGAGCTCAAGAAACTTACTAGCCGAGTCCAGGGTGTTGAATGAAACAAAGGCATTGAGGGGCAAAATTATGAGGACCTTTGCCCTCTTCCACTGAAAACCCCAGTTTCTAGCCATAAGTATAACTTGAAAGCCTCTAATTGTTGCATGTAAAATTTTGAACACAATAGGACCATTCTCTAGAGTCATCCACTCTACTCAAACCGCAGTTAGATTGATTAAATGAATCGAAAAATCTGCACCTCATTAGCACTCCGACACTGCATAATGTGACCTTGTTCCAATATAACCAAGCAACTTCCTACCCCATGCACCGAGCATTCATTACCAACCACAACTCAAGTCATTTCTCGATTCTCGTACACCTATAAAGCATAACATAACCTTTGTTGAAATTTCCTTTACTCGAGCCATAACTGATTCACAAATATGCCTCAAGCTGGAACCATTAGAGCACATAATCGTGCAATCAACTATCCAATAGCGGACTCCCCTACTTGGTTCAAAGCCATAGATCAAAACATGCACCATAACTCAAAACAAATATACTTTATTGCTGTCATAATACCATAGTGTGATTGACTCAATCCTTCATAAGCTTGTGGAACACAGACCATCTAGTACTTCATATCTTCTGCAAATCTCGCATTTACTCTTGTAACAATTAAACCCACTCTCTTAAGTGACCCAAATTAAATTTACACATATATTTCACTTGTAAATGGGATCTTCTAGCAGACACCATAAAGATCACACAACTCCAGAACACTTCGCAAGAGATAACCCACCTGCTTCGCCTTAAACTAACATTTATGTATACATTCCACTATCATAAACATTATGCAGTCACTTAGTCTTCCTGAGTCTGAACTAATAACGCATCATGAAATTTATTCCACTCCCAACTAGGAAACATGAAAAGATTCTACACACGCCCATAAATTGGGGCTATAACTCGAATTTAGACAAAAATCAAGCACCTTTCTATCTAAATATATGTGTTGAACTAGTCCGCTCGCTGCTTAATTTTAATCTAAGACCAAATCAGTATCTGTCAAGGCATGCTAAACTATATGATTATTTGACTTATGGGGTTAATTTAAGCCTTATTTGCTTGTTTGTTCTTCCCTTTTGCTTGATACTTATTTTGAATGTCGAGCTAGAATTTTATCCTTTAAACTCCACAAAGGCCTCCATCCCTTTCTTTCCCTTTAGGATTAGAAGTCCTAATACCCCAGGACTGATAGGATTGGGACGGGTAATAGCATGCGATAAGTAAACGATACCGTTCCGCGCTTTAATACCTTAACGAGGTGGGAAGGGTAGACATGGAGATGATGATTACACGATAACACTCTGCGTACAATTGGGTACGAGTGTTGTGCGAATGATCCATGTAATGTATAAACCTAGGACCCCCTCCTCCCTCTTTATTAGTTTAACAATTTTTCTGAATCTTAAAAGTTGTTGCACTTACAATTTCTGCTTTCTCACATGATTTTCGGGTTGCTCGCATTACGTACTTGACTTCTTCCCTCTACTTACACATTTTTTACCAAACAGCTCCTTTTCTAAAATTCAGCATTTCTTTTAACCTTTTATACTTCTTGTACTTGTTTATTTGCACTTGCATTTAAAGTCACAATTGTAGCATGGCCGGGAATCACACTAGTGGATCTTGAGGGGTGCCTAACACCATTCCCTCCTAATCCATACTACCATCAACCTCGTCCACATCAACCTTACTCACCAGCACCATATGGCCCACCACAACACTACTACCCTCCCCCTGTTCCACAATTTTCTGTACATCATGCTCAAACCTACCCACCA